>JAUKNK010000390.1:0-75000 GCA_030765055.1 Mantis religiosa | reverse complement strand
TAAAAAGCACTGCGGGACGTCACTTTGTGTCCCTCGTTAAATAATCTCTGATCCATATTGAAACAAACTCTTTGGAGAACTCATGCTTTTTCTATTTTCCAAATGGTTCATTTGGTTTTCATCGATGACTGCTTTTAGTTTGTTGATTAGTCATTCATATTTTCTAAACATTGTTTGGAAAACAAGGCAATGCAGAATATAGTTTATCGTGAAAAAGATTGTAAATTCCTGAAGTTAAACATAGATTTTCGTAAGAAAAGCAACCTCAAGCTGTTAATATTGTGCCTATTTGCTCAAGAGCACTTGCTATAGGTTCTGTACAAATAGGATAACATCTAAACAAAATAATTGGCTTGACCAAATGATCTAAGATATTCGTATTCTACACAGGACGTAGTATAAAGTTGGTGTACGCCGAATTAAAGGTAATTAAAATTTATTCTTTATATTTAATTTATATGTCACAGCTAATGAAAGCGACAGGATAAAAGTGAACTCTAAGATTAATTCATAAAACCATTTTTACAACGGAAAAGTTTATTTGTAAGGGCATAATATTTGCACAAGTATTGGTTTGTCTCATAAACTCGTTCAATTCTAGTTACGTGTTTACGACAAAGAACGCCTGCACTGTATGCCCGTATCACAACTACGACAACGAAGTTGCCTAATTATGTGGAGGTAGTCTGTTAACATACGCAAGGTCATCGAAAGTAAACAAGGCAATGAACTTTTCAAAACCAACTTTATTTTGTGCAGTATGCACCATTATTATCAATAACATATCTCCATTTCTCAGGAAGCTTATCAATACCATTTTTCCAAAATCTTGCAGTTTTCTGGTTGAACTCTTCTACGGCGAGTCCGCAATCCTCCAAGGAAGTAAGGCGTTTGCCATTAAGGAAGTTTTGCAGGGATCGGAATAAATGATAGTCGGATGGGGCAATGTCTGGAGAATAAGGCGGCTGAGGTAACACATCCCAGTCGAAATCCCGTAATTTCTGACGAGTTACCATAGAAGTGTGCGGTTTGGCATTGTCTTGATGAAAGACGACTCCACCATTAGATGCTAACTCTGGCCTTTTCTCTTCTAGGGCAACCTTCAGACGATCCAACTGAGAACAGTATTTCTCTGAATTGATGGTCTCCCCAGGAGGAAGAAATTCGTAATAAATAATTCCTTTCCAGTCCCACCAAATGCACAGCACAATCTTCTCAGGATGAAGCCCTGGTTTGGGAATTGAGAGTGGTGGTTCCCCTTTCTTACGCGATGACTTTCTCTTTCGGGTGTTGTACATAATCCACTTTTCGTCTCCTGTAACCAGCTGTTTCAGAAAAGGGGCAGTTTTATTGCGTCTTATCAATGCGTCACAGATGGAAACGCGCTGAACTAAATTTTGTTCACTCAGTTCGTGCGGAACCCATACATCCCGAAGATTTACACAACCAAGTTTCTTTAGGTGCCTGGCTTCAGTTGCATGAGATAAGTTTAGCTGCTGACCTACCTCCCGAGTTGTTATTCTGGGGTTGTTCGTAATCATGTCCTTTATCCTTTCCTCATCCGTAACCACAGGTCGTCCAGAACGAGGTTTGTCTTTCAAAGAGACGTTCCCAGCTCGAAATCGAGTAAACCATTTTTGACAAGCCCGATTCGCCACTGCATCTTCTCCGTAAACAGCACAAATTTTCCGTTGAGTTTGTGAGGCTGTTTTACCTTTACGGTAATAAAACAGCATTAAATGTCGAAAATGTTCCTTCTTGCCTTCCATATTAACATTCACAAGTTACAACTCCACCCTGTCGCATCCACAAACTCGTACTGAAGTTTGGTTACCAATTCTTACATAAGTTGACCTATTTACCTTTGGCCGTGAGGTTGCTGTGATTTGTGTTCATAGCATTCTTTTCAATTATTGTATTTGTAAACAAACCCCATGTTGTTAGGCAACTTCTTTGACGTAAAAGTAATGGGGGCATGCAGTGTTCTCAGGTGTTCTTAGTCGTAAACACGTAACAAGAAGCGAACGAATTTATGAGACAACCCGATAAATATAGTCTTCTAAAATTGCCCCACAAGTGCATTTCTGACAAAAGTATTGTTTGTTTTTGAATAAGAATCACTACTTAATGGATCAACTGCATTCCATAAGCTTCAGGTGTGAAACTACAAATTGATATGAAAAATGTTTACTCACAACAAATTAATTACTAAATTTATGATTTAGTGACCCAAAGATATTAAATAAAATATCTTTTGTAGGAACAGCTATGAGTAAATTGAAAGCAGAAGATGCACTGATACACATGACCGGCTGGGAAATATACAGAATATTTGCGGGAAATAATTGCGATGTAGTCGCAATATATGATGAAAATGGTATCAATCTGCAGTTGGAGGAGAAAATAAACCGGATTAGATGAAATATCCTGTATGTTCGAGAACTCAGGGGAGGGGAAAGAGGCGGCCAGCGACCGGTGACATTTCCCTCACCATCCCCTTCAGTGAACGCTACAAGATAAATGGGCTGGGCGTGGCCTGAATGCCTTCTGTCGCCCACCCAGCTGCTAGCTGGCCGTGCTTTCCGGTAATTAGGTGACACTGCTCCCTCCTCAAAGCTGGTCGTCCCGAACAGCACCATCGTAGCGTACCAGGCGATCCAGGTGTACCACCATCTTCCCTCGGGGAATCTTCTGGACACGGTAAACCACGTCGTTAATCCTCTTCACCACCCGGTACGGTCCTTGCTATGGCTGCTGAAGCTTCGGGAAGCGTCCCTTGGTCCGGGTAGGACGGTACAACTAGACCAGGTCACCTTGCTGGAACCCTTGGCTGTTGGCCTGCCTGTCATACCTGGTCTTCATGCGGTCGCTCGCCTTCTGGATGTTCTGGCGAGCCATCTCATGCATGTCGTGGAGATGGTCCACCAAGTTCTCCACATACTAGGTCGCTGGCTGGTTCGCTTCCGGAGGGCTTCCAAAAGCCAGGTCACAAGGAAGGCGTAACTCTCGGCTGAACATTAAGCTGGCTGGCGTCATCCCAGTTGTGTCGTGTGTAGACCAGCGGTAGGCAGGCAAGAATAGTGGCACCTTGACGTCCCAGTCTCGCTGGTGGCTGGCCACGACTTTCCTCAGGTGTTCCTCTAAGGTCTTGATGTATCTTTCGACCATGCCATCCGACTGGGGATGTAGAGGCGTCGTGCGGGTCTTGTTCACTCCAAGCCTTTGTAGTGCCTCCTTCATCAGGTTGGACTCAAATTTGGTACCCTGGTCACTGTGTAGCTCTAACGGCACCCCAAATCGACAGAGCACTTTCTCCACGAGGCAGTCTGTGATTGTCTTTGCCTCTTGGTTTGGGTTGGGATACACCTCCGGCCACTTGGTAAAGTAGTCCACGACCACCATCAGGTACTTGTTGCCTCGGTCGGAAACTGGGAACGGTCCAGCAATGTCAATGGCGATCCGTTGGAATGGCGCTCCGACGTTGTACTGCTGCATACGACCCCGGCTCCTAGTCTGGGGGCCGTGACTCGCCGCGCACACGTGACACGGCACCATCTCTCAGCATCTGCTCGGAGTCTCAGCCAGTAGTAGCGCTGCCGTAGTTTGTCAATCGTTCGGTTCGCTCACAGGTGTACTCCTGAAGTACTGGCGTGCACTTCCTCCAAGACTTCCGGTACCTTACTCCGGGGAACTACCAGCTGTTCTCTCTGCGTCTTCCCATCGGGTGACTCCCATACCCGGAACAACACGCCCTCTCTGGTCTTCAACGAGTCCCATTGGGCCCAGTAAGACTTTTAGGTGGCGCTCCTCGGTGCAATGTCTTCCCAGGTTGGTCTCGTCCCTGCCTCCACTTCCCTCAAGAGTGGCCCCAAGTCTGCGTCCGCCAGCTGCTCCCTCCTCAGGTCTGCGCTATCGCAACCGTCCGCAGGCACTGCCGTGACTACTCGGACTGCTGCGGCACGCTCCTTCTCTTCCACTCTTGTGCAGTGGCGGCACTCTTCTGGACAGGGTCTTCGGGACATGGCGCCAGCGTTACCGTGGCTCTTTCCTCTATGATGTTTCGAGGTGAAGTCGTACTCCTGCAGCCTCTGGACCCACGTCGTTAATTCTTTTCACCAACCGGCACGGTCCTTGCCACGGCTGTTGAATTTTCGGGCAGCGTCCCTTGGCCCGGGTAGGGCGGTACAACCAGAACATGTCACCCTGCTGGAACCCTTGGCTGTTGGCTTGCCCGTCGTACTGGGTCTTCATGCGGTCGCTCGCCTTTTGGATGTTCTGACGAGCCACCTCATGCATGTCGTGAACACGGTCCACGAGGTTCTCTACAGACTCATTTGCTGGCTGTTTTGCGTCCGGGGGGGGGGGGCTCCCAAAGGCCAGGTCACAAGGGAGGTGTAACTTTCGGCCGAACATTAAGCTGCTGGCGTCATCAAACTGGTGCCGTGTGTTGACGAGTGGTAGGCCATCAAGAACAGTGGCACCTCAACGTCCCAATTTCGCTGATGGCTAGCCACGACCTTCCTCAGATGTTCTTCTAGGGTCTTGATGTATCTCTCCACCATGCCGTCCAACTGTGGATGTAGGGGTGTTGTGCGCGTCTTGTTCACCCCAAGACTTTCTAGTGCCTCCTTCATCAAGTTGGATTCAAAATTGGTGTCCTAGTCGCTATGGAGCTCTAACGGCACTCCAAACCGGCAGAACACTTGCTCCATGAGGAAGTCTGTGATTGTCTTTGCCTGCTGGTTCGGGATGGCATACACCTCCGGCCAATAGTCCACGGCCACCATCAGGTACTTGTTGCCTCGGTCGGACACCAGGAATGGTCCAGCTGTGTCGACGGCGATCCTTTCGAATGGTGCTCCGACGTTGTACTGCTGCATGCGACCACGGCTCCTAGTCTGGGGGCCGCGACTTTTCGCGCACACGTGACATTGACGTCACCATCTCTCAGCGTATGCTCGGAGCCTCGGCCAGTAGTAACGCTGTAAAAGTTTGTCGATTGTCTGGTTTGCTCCCAGGTGTCCTCCTGAAGTACCAGCGTGCATTTCTTCTAAGATTTCCGGGACATTACTTCGGGGAAGTGGCGACTGCTCTCTCTGCGTCTTCCCATCAGGCGACTTCCATACCCGGAACAGCAAGCGCTCTCTTGTCTTCAGTGAGTCCCATTGGGCCCAGAACGACTTATAGGTGGCGCCTCGGTGTGATGTCCTGCCAGGTTGGTCTTGTCCTTGCCTCCACTTCTCTCAAGAGTTGTCCCAAGTCTGCGTCCGCCAGCTGCTCCCTCCTCAGGCCTGCGCTATCCCAGCCGTCCGCAGGCACTGTGGTGACCCACTCTGACAGCTGCGGCACGCTCCTTCTCTTCCACTCTGGCCGCACTCTTCTGGACAGGGTCTTCGAGACATAGCGTCTGCGTTGCCATGGCTCTTCCCTCTCCGATGTTCAGAGGTGAAGTCATACTCCTACACCCTCTCGAACCAACGTGCTGTCTGGCTTTCCAGGTTTCTAAATCTCAGTAGCCAGGTTACGGCGGAGTGGTCAGTCCTCAGGTGGAATGGCTGACCGTACAGGTACTTGTGGAAGTGCTCCAAGGTCTTTACTACCACCAATAACTCTCGCCGGATGACGCAGTAGTTCTGCTCTGCCTTGGATAGCGTCTTGCTGTAGTAGGCTATCACTCGCTCATAGCCGTCCTGGACTTGGGATAAGACGCCTCCAATGCAAAGGTCGCTGGCACCGGTGTCCGCAATGAAGGTGCCACCTGGTTGTGGGAATCCCAGAATAGGAGCACTGCAGTGTCTTCTTCAGCCGCTGGAAAGCTTCTTCGGCGTCAGTCGTCCACACGTAAGGTTGGTGTTCCCCTGTTAGTTGGGTGAGGGGTTTGGCGATGTTGGAGAACCCCTTTATGAAACGGCGGTAATAACTGCACAGCTCTAGGAAACTGCGCAACTCTCGCTTATCCATTGGCCGGGGCCAATCTCTCGCGGCCTGTGTCTTCTCCGGGTCTGTGACTACTCCGGTTGCTGAGACTACGTGGCCCAAGTAGTTCACTCCCTTGCGGAAGAGCTGACACTTCTTTGCATTTAGCTTCAAGTTGGTCGCTTTAGTCTCTGTAGCAATTTACTCAGATTCTCGAGATGGTCTTCGAAAGTCTTGCCGACGATGATGTCGTCCAGGTATAGCAGGCAGGCGTCATAAGTCAGTTCTCTCATCACTGACTCCATCAGGCGTTGGAAGGTAGGTGGTGCGCTGCAGAGGCCAAAGAGCATAACTGTGAACTATCAAAGCCCTTGGCCTGTCGAGAATGCAGTCTTTTCCTTGTCTCTCGGGTCTAGAGCCACTTGCCAGTAACCCGACTTCTGGTCCAGGGTCGAGAACCACTGTGCACCAGCTAGCGTGACCAGGGTGTCGTCAATCCGGGGTAAGGGGAAACAGTCCTTCCGGGTGACAGCGTTCAGCTTCCTGTAGTCCACGCAGAAGCGTAGCTGGCCATTCTTCTTTGTCACCAGAATTACCACGGGCATGCACGTCCCCAACTCCGTCCCGGCCTGGATGTCGTTATCGGTGTCTGTCAGGTTGAGTAGCCTCAACGGTACCTCCTCTTTGCACGGCAACAATGTTCTGGCTACACACAGTCCGTGCACAGGCGTCTTCTGGTCCAGTATCATGTCCTTCGTCTGCTGGCCTTCCAGTCACGCCGTCACTACTACCTCGCTTCTCGTGGGGACAACCTCGCCTTCCTTTAAGATGACCCTGCAGATTCCAAGGCGCTCTTCAGGTCGCCGGAGTGTGATCTCTTCTCCATTGAGCCCCAGGACCTTCCTGCCGACGTCGACCGTCGCCTCGTGGCTCCTGTGGGCATCAAATCCCAGTATCACCTCCTCAGCCACTTTCGTGACGAACACCCACAGACGCACGGCACTCTGTCCCAAGGTCAATTTCAGTAGGGCCTCCTTTTCCACAGGCAAGGTGTCACCCGTTGCCGTCACTAACTGGTATGGTCGGCTCAGTTTTTTTCAACGACAAAGCCTTGGCCACGTCTGGTCTGATGATGGTCAGGGCGGCCCCGGTGTCTCCGAGCACGCGGCACGGCTTCCCTCTCACCCAACCATCCGCCATGAGGCCGTCATCCATACGCCGGCTGACGGCGCGCTCTGTCACTCGAACGGATGGTGGTTATGGCGCCGACGTGTCCCTCTCCAAGACAGCCCTTACTCCTTTTCCAGCTGTTCTGCCTGGTGTGGACAGTCTCTCTCCAGGTGTCCCGGCTCTCCACACCCCCAGCACAGGCCACTAGGTCTTCGCCGGCGTCCCTCGACTGCTCTTCGGTCTCCATTATAGCGGATACTCCTTGTTCTGGAAGTCGGGGTAGCCGTCACCTCGGACGCCTCCATCACCAATCCTGCCGTTAGCGCCTCGTGGATGGTTTTGTAATTGCCGAGCATTAGGCGCTGACGAATCTCCGTGTCTCGTACCCCGTCTACAAAGGTGTAGGCAGCCTCTCGGGATACGAACTCTGGTGGGAGATCAACTAAGGTTTTACTGTCCAGTTACTCGATTGCCAGGGCGAGCTCCTATAGCGTCTCCCCTGGCCGCTGTGACCTTGATTTCAGCTGGCTGTCGTACGCTGCGGCTGAGCGGTGGTTTCCAAAGCGGTTCTCCAGAGCCTCCCAGATGTCCTTGGGCGCCGCTGCTGTCTGGACCGCGTTCAGGACTTTTGTGGCTCGTCCCTGGAGGTTGGCTATTAGCTGTGTGGCCTCTTCCTCCAGTGACCACTTGTGCTTGGCCACTGTGTCGAACTGGCGGCGGAAGGCTTCGAAAGTTGTCGCGCCCTCGTATTTAGCCGTTTTGACGCGCGCAGATGTTGTGTCGCGTCCCGGCGCGTCGACCTTTAAATCCTTCAACCTCCTGCCGACGATGTCCTCTATAATGGCATTCAGGGACTTTTGTGTTGCTGTCGGCCTTTCCCTCCAGGTCGTTGATGCGCTCGTCCACTTGACCCATCCGCTTGCCCAGCTCCGCGACGTCATCCCCCACGCCGGTCAACTGCTCTTCAAACTTTGTGGCGAGCGCCTCGTGTGCCGCTTTCATCTCCGTGGTCAATTCGGTCATCTCGGCCAGGCTATCGTTTGCCGTTCTCATTTCCTTCAGTTCCGCGGCCAGGTTATTGTTTGCCGTTTCCGTGTTCGCAGCGAAGGTATCATTCGCCGTCTATACGTCTTTCAACTCGGCCGTGAGGTTGTCGTTGGCCGTCTTTACATCTTCCATTTTCTGTAAAATCTTTTCCAATGCCGCATCCATTGTTGATATCCCACTTCTGACACCATTTGTGACTTTGTTGTTTCGTAGAATTAAAAGTCCGAGTCGCAGATATCCCTAATGTTCTTTATTTTCATTGAGCTACACTGTTTAATTCTCACGTAACAGCATTACGACACATACACACAGTCTACCAAGGTCGATGACAGTAACAAACAGCGTTCTGATTACATCAGCTCTCGTTAACACAACACTCTACAGCTGTTTACTGCTTACGACTGACTCTTGGTGAGTCGTCGCTTCCTTAAGTACCTCATCTGATGATTCCAGACTATTCCAGAACAATAAAGAAACCGAATAATCTCTATCAATCAAGATGTCACCAGAAGTTTCCATTTATCTCAGTTTGTTTGTTTCGGCAGACCTTTATCGGCATGCTATCTTTATCAGTTTCTTTGTGTAAAGAAGCTGCATTATCGCTCCGCACGAACCTTTTATGCGCGTGGCCGCGACAATATTTTACATCCAGACATAATTTGCAGCTTAGTAAGGCACTGAGAAGAGCAATCTTAAGCCGAGAAATATACAGGAGATATTAAGTTTAGCCTATATTAGGTTAACAAAGATTATTCTGTTATATAACCTTAGATTTGCTATTCACATCATTTTCACCTCATTACCCCTCGTGTTCTTTTAAAATCATGCCAAACTAGTGGATTCCTTTAGGTTGGTATTCTGATTCCTGCATGGCTGTTCTGTGGCTGTGTGATTAGACCACTTGGCTCTCACTTAGGCGGCCTGGGTTCAATCCCAGGAATCACAAAATGAGACTTGTGGTGGACAACACGGCTCTGGATGGGTTTTTTCCAGGATCTCTGGTTTCCCCTGCCATCCCATTCCACCAATGCTCCATCTTCACCTCATGTATTATCAGTGTCACCACCTGCGGTGCTGTATGTAGTGAAAGCAGGCATTAAACAATACACATTTCATATTTGGTCCCTGCATGCACAACATCATCAGAACTCTCTTCGTGCCATATTTGTGCTGTAAAAGATAATGTTCTAAATTGATGGGGAGGGTGATATTAAAATGTTAACATCTCTTCCCTATGCAGTTCCAACGGTGATATTCATTTCTTTATTTTCTCTAGCCAGGTGTTGAAAAATATTCCAGAAATAAGTCAATTTTTATAAGGAGGGAAGTTTAAAACCAGAATTACATTTTAGGTTTACCCTCTCATTAAAATTTTAAATGACAATCATATATATATATATTTTTTTTTATTTTTTAAAATCCATTCATTTACTTTCAAGTCATTTATTTTCTATCACTTTGGCAACCTGAATTGCTAATTAAAGCTGAATAAAATTATACAGTAATAGAGCATTATTTAATAGAATACTATAAACATATTTTATTTTGCATCTCTGTTGGTATCTTGGTGAACTTAAAATTTATGTTCTCTTCAAAGGAGGTGTCGAAGTTGAACAGCTTTCCTTCATATTTCTTTATGAATATCTTCTCCCACATGGCTAATGTATTTGAACCCTGGATTTACAACAAATCCATTTACTAAATAGCGTTCCAACCGCATTAACCACGTGGGAAAAGATATTCATAAAGAAATATGAAGGAAAACTCTTCAATTTTGACACCACCTTTTAAGAGAACCCTAACTTCATCAGGACACCAAGAGAGACGTCCCTCTCTCCTCCGAGGAGTACACCAAATTAAAATTCAGCAGTCAACATTAGCTGAGGATGTTCGGAAGGTCTTAACAAAATACATTGTGGGTAAATCATTAGCAATACCTGGAGCATTGAGTACTAGTTCAACTTAAAATTATATTAATAAATGATTGTATTAGGAAAGTAATGTAAATTTAACATCCAATTTGTTTTAGAAACATTGTAGGAGCAATAATGTAAGAAGTTGCTTCTGAATGCTATTTAATGATTCACAGAAAGTAGTAATTGATGAGAATGACCTGGTATAAACTATTGTCATTTTTCTGATTGCAGGTTTCCCAAGAAGATGAATTGCCCCTACATATGTGTAAGCCATGTATAGGAAAGTTAAACATTACGCACGAGTTGATTTTGGCTTGTTTAGCAGCAGAGGGGTACCTAAAAGAACTCTTGCAATTAAAGAAGAAATATTTAGAATGAAATATATGTGACGACAGCTATTTAAGTTGAATAGTTTATAGGCAAGTTAAGTTTAAGGATCGCTATTCTCCTTGTGATTGAAGTTGCTGCAGTTCAGGAGGGTAGCCTGAATGGCTTTCTTTCCAAGGTTACAGGATCATTACTCATCTTTGACAGTGATACTTATGTGCAGTTTAATCTGCCATTCTGTATCACTAGATTTATAGCTATGTCAAAAAGCAAAATATCAGCATGACACTTCTGCTAGTATAATGAAACTTATATCTCAAAAACGTGGTCTTGGAATTATTTGAATTTTGTGGTGAAATTTTCAAAGTAATCATTAACTTTATTCTTTATTCACACTACTTTAATTTATTCTTCACTAAAATAGAAAAATAAAATCACAATTTAAATAAAATTCTTTCTATACATTCATACATATATAAAACACATCTTCCCTTTCTGCAATGCTTACAGAAGAGATTATTGATTCTTTGTCATCTTAGATACAGCTAATTCCTTTCATGGAAGTGTTGAAAACAGTGTTGTTGTAATAAATTAAATTTAAAGTGAGTTAATGACACCAAACAACACTTACTTGTAAATTTTTCCGGAACATGTTTCAGAGACTATTTGCCTCCATTGTCAACCAGACATCGACTGGTTCTCAGTGGTGTAGCTGGCGATATTTTGTCATAGGTCTCCTCTGGTGGCAGTTCGAGGAACTTGCTGAATAAATTTTTCTTGGGGAAAGAAATGAGACCTACGACAAAAGAATGCCAGCTTTACCACTGAGAACCATTCAATGTCTGGTTGACAATGGAGGAAATTAGCCTCAAAAACATGTTCCGGGAAATTCAAAAGTAAGGTTTTTTAGTGTCATTAATCGACTCACCTTTAAATTTAATTTAGATACCAATCTTTCCTTGCACTTTTCACATTCATTGCCTAGCCTGTAAGTTGTATTTCTTTCACTCGCTGATTCCATTTTCACAATATAACTATTTTAACACTTTCTAACAGATATCAATTTTTATGTAACCGTAAAATAACAGAATTAACATTCCAAAATCTGTAAACAATAATTGTGCTTGAGGCTTAAACAAAAACAACTGTTTCAAATGCCTCAGCCAGAATTTGAAGCATGGCTCTTCTGCTCTACCATGGCAACATGCCAGTATTAAATTCACGGTTACAATAATACTAAATTGCAATACAAGTCAAATGCAGTTTGCTTCACTAATAATGGATTATCTGAACTTGTTTCATAAGCGATATTGGCTACAACCCCCCCAGGGGCCTACTTCAGTAGATACGGGTTTGGCGCACCTGGGGTCCCGAGCCAACAGTCTCCCTTGTGTGGGCTCCTCATCATGGCTGAGGGAGACGGTCAACAGGCCCACCCACGTGTAGGCCGTGCGTGGAGACGATTAGATTCTTTGTAGATTCTTTCCTAGTTTAGAGTTTAGGATGAGGTGAACGAAATTTTTAGTAGAGTTGATTGATTCTGTTTATGTACGTGTATTTTTAATGGGTTTTGTTACACTTGTATGGTTTTTGGAAAGTTTTATATCTGGCTCTTGCCATGACTGGTTTTTTAAAGGGCGCTGATGACCGCTGTAGTTGAGCGCCCTTATATATATCATCATCATCATCATCTTCAACAAATTTTGATTGTCAAACTTGTTGCCAATCCTTTTGTGGACTACAGTCTCCCCCTTTGGTCAGTTAATGAACTTGTATACTTTATTATGTTCATTAGAAATATCCAAATTCATTAAATTTTCATTGCATTTAAGTTGAAGTACATATTAGAAACAGTGATGTATTGATAATTTATAAAGAAAGTTGGAATTAGAAACACTAAACACCACTGATTAAAAAGAAACCTGAACAGGTTTTGGAAACTAAGGGATTTGTCTTCAGCATACATGTCTTCAAAATAGTCCAGGTATCTTTTTTGGTTAACGATTTTTAGTGTTTCCAATTCCAACTCATCTTTATATATCACTAATTTTGTTTTATATTCTAATATAAAATTCATTTTCCAAATGTCAGTTCTGTTGGTCATTATATTGATCTTAGCAGGTGTGCACTATTTTCAATTTTGTGATTGCATATGTTATCCAGGTGTGAAGCATTTATCGTCATTATTATTTCTCTATTTGGAAATTAATTGTTCTTTCACACTGACTGTGTGTAGGCTAAAGTATGAAAAGATAGAGTCAGACTGAAAAATTCAATGACATAGCTGGGATTTGAACCACGATCTTCTGGTTGCCGTCCAGCCACTTTAATTGACCTAATAGTGGTTAACTATAAAGCCCAGGCCTTAAAGTACTTACACGTTGCAAGTCGCCATTATGGTAGTTGTCTCATATGTTTATGAGAACTCCTAAGTGGTTTACCGGGAAAAAACACCAGTCAGTTGGAGAATTTAATGCCATGTTGGCACATTGGCCATAGTAGCTCAAGGGTTAGAGCGGCTGGACGGCAACCAGAAGATCCGTGGTTCAAATCCCGGCTATGGCATTGAATTTTTCAGTCTGACTCTATCTTTCCAATTCTCTATTTGCTTTATATGTATTTTAATTGTTCCCTCAGTCTGGTTCCCAGAAAGCATTTATCAGAGTTTTATTCTTAGATTATGCTGTTCACAGACATACTGCATGGAACTGTTTTACTTTCCCTAGCACTTATTTGGAGAAGGCAAAGAAGTATTGCATTCCACCCATAAGCCAAACCAAGTAAAGTGTGTCAGAATTGTTTGCAATTTATTAAATACGGGTTTGCCCAATAAATAATGCCCCATAGTTTTTCTCTCCAAAAGTACCTCTCTGCAGCAAGAGAGGAGAGCATGTATTCCCTGTTGATAAAAATCTTTACTCTCTCTGCAGAGCCACGTTTTCATTATGTGAATCACGTATTCATCGCCTTTGAAATGTCTTCCATGAATGGCATTCTTCAGTGGCCCAAAAAAAGTGGAAATGTGAGGGTGCTAAATTGGGACTATAGGGTGGGTGGGAAAACACTGTCCAATCCTGTTTGGCAATGTGGGCAGAAGTCCTCAAACTTGTGTGAGGGTGAGCGTTATCTTGCTGAATGAAAACCTCCCAAGGGTTGACATGACACTACAGATACTGGATGCTTAATATTTTGATGTAACGTTCTGAATTAATGGTACAGCCTTTTGGCATCACATCAATGAGAATTACATCCTCACAACTCCTCACAACTCCTCACAACTGTGATCATGACTTTTCCAGCTGAAGGAACTGTTTTGAATTTTTTATTCTGTGGAGAGTGAACATGATGCCCTTCCATTGATTGTGTTTTCGTTTTGGCTCAAAGGGATGCACCCACATTTCATCACCTGTCATAATCTGGGCGAAATAGGTCTCCTCATCAGCTTCAAAGCATTGCAATAAATTGGAAGCAATGCCTTTTCTTTAGGATTTGTGATCGACAGTAAGACATTGAGGAACTGATCTTGCACACACTTTTGTGTTTCTGAGCTCATTGATAATAGCATACAAACCTCCTTTGCTTACCTGCAGTTTCAGTGTCAATTGCTGAGTTGTAATGCATTGTTACTCTCGAATGACTTCAGCACGCTTCAACATTTCAGGTGTGACAGCTGTGTGAGGCCTTTCCATGGCAAATCTTGATGCTCTGCAACACTGCCATCTGATGCTTACACCCTCTGTACCCAGCGACCAACAATGCTCCTATCAATTTCAGATGTTTACTTTGCACAAATGACAGAGCATTGAGGCGTATCGACCTTCAGATGACCAGCGCTGTGATTGTCCCTTATCAAGTCTTATCTGTTCAATTAGTTGAAATATTAGTAGGTTGATGTACAGTAAGTTACGAAACACAAATAGAGCGATTGGAAGCTCTGTGTGTCTATATGATATGTTTTCTCGCGCCTGCCGATGTATGACACATTGCTGTTCAAAAGACATGATTACATCTGAACAGAGTATACACACACTGAACTCGCCATGTGTGTGCGATAAGCTGAGGTAAACATCTCTGTGTTGAGAATTTTTGTCGATACACTTTCTCGCTTTGCCATGTAGTACTACACTTAGGCTTTCTTTTGGAAGAAACTGAAACTTTGCATACACACACAGTAAACTTCAAGGAAGTCATACCCAAATTTGTACATTTGCAGTGAAAAGCATTTTTGAGAAAATAAATTGTGGCCCAATATTTATTGGGCAACTCTCATAGTTGTTAACTTTCAAAAAAAATTGATAAGTTGTAAAGTTCAAGAACAGATTTTTGCAGTTTATGCAACTCAGTTGTAAGTGGTGTAATCAGCTTGTCATTAATATTAATAAGATTTGTATTGTTTCAGGTTCCAGGCAGTTCTGTTAGTGAAATTGTTTATGAGAAAGAAGGTATTGTAAAAGAAGATAGTTTCCAGCAGTATTGTGAGGCCTCCAGCGTGGCACCACTGTCAGAATTGGAGGCTTGTGAAGCACTTGAGCTGGATGTAATGAAGGAAGGGATTGATGCTGCAACGTGTAATGAAACTGACTTGGAAGACAAGGAGGAAGTTGACAAAACTACAAATATTGCAGAATATCTAGTTCAAAAAGAAAACACAGAAGAAGAGTACAATACCTCAGAAGAGGTTAAAAGAGATATTTTAATGGGTGATGAAGAAGAGGGAATCCAGACAGAACTTCCAATGAACAGTGATAGTGGTGCAGAAAATGATTGTGAATTCTGTAATGAGAGTTTTGAGGACCTGGAAGGTCACATGCAAAACTCCATGTGTGAATATTGTGGAATACATCTTACATGTGCAGGAGCATTACAGATTCACGAGGAATTGGAACACCACAAACAATATTTTAGCTGTACAGTTTTGAGTTCTCATAAAAAAGTCTGTGACAAAAACAAGTCTGAAGAACATATTGCTCAACGCAGAATGAATGAACCATATCTCTGTGATGTATGTGGTAGGAGCTATACAACAGCAACTAATCTCCAATCACATTATCGCTCACATCGAGAGCCGCCAGAAGAACGCACATGTTACATTTGTAAGAAGCAGCTTCGGTCTCGTTTCAATTTGCGAAAGCACATGATGTCCCACACAGGTGATAAACCATTTTTGTGTGAACAATGCTCTAAACGATTCTCAAGCAAAGATGCCTTAAAACAACATTTAGCAATACATAGTCGTGAGAAGGAATTCAACTGTACCATGTGTTCCTTTAGCACTGTGCGTAGGGGCAACTTAGCAAAGCACTATGAGACACATGCAGATGCTAACTTTGATTGTCAGATTTGTCAAAAGTCATTTGCTACAAGATATGACTTGCAAAATCATCATTACACACACACTGATGAGGAACTCAGCAAGATAAAAGAAGTAGAAGGACCTGGTATGCTTGTCTACAGGAGCTTCAGGTAATTATTTCATTGACAACTATATGTACATGAGCTCTGGCTCTGAAATTTTCCATGACTACAAGAGAGAGTGTTGCCAGTTCTTCCTACTACATTGTCACATTTTTTAGTTTGATACATCCCAAACTTTAATCCTTGTTTCAAATAAGCTTGCCCTATGTCTCTTAATGCTCACTTGAACTAACCACCTTTCATTGGCTGCTGTCATGGTATAGATGTTATAAATGAGTCTTTTATTTAACATGATGATATACTACATGCGTGCGATAAGAAGAGCGATCAGGTTTCAAGTCCTCATTCGGTAAGTTTTGTTTAACTCTGTAAACATAGATGACAACTTTGAAATTTGAAATGAGCTATACACTGACATCTAGTGGCTAATACGTTAAGCTTTATCATATCCGCCATATCTCGTTTTGATCAATTTCGAGGTTAATTAGCTAACCAGTTTACAACAATCGTATGTTAGAATTAGAATTTTAGTTCATCCTTGGCAACATATACATGTTATGAGACACATCAAAATGTATAAATACAGTATATACATAAAGTAAAATTGATTACATACAATATACACAGTAGGCAACTTTTCTATGGTTTCATGTGGTATTTGCATAGATTAATTTACTACAAAAAATGTCATACAGGTTTGTGAATGTACTACGTTCCAAGTACTCATTTTCATAGTTATAGTTCTAAAAATTCATTAACCATATAAAAACAGTGTGTATGCAAAAATTTCTCAACCTTATTCTTTAAGTGTTTTAATGATGCAGCTTGTTTAAATGAATTTGGAAGTTTATTAATATAACATTATCACTTTGTAGTTAAAGCTTCCTTCATAAAGGCTCGTTTGGTGTGCTCGAATTGCCAGTTTATCCTTGTTACGAGTGTGGTGGTAATGTACATCAGTATTTACTTGAAAATGATTTATATTTGTATGATCATTTGAGGATGTTATTGCTCTTGAAAGGGAACACACCGCGTAACTGTGATCTGAGTGCAATTGAGTTGTCATGGGCGAAACTAAGGAATGTTTTCCGAGGATGCAATGCTTATCTTCGCTTATCTTACATGCTATTTTGCTGAACTGTGTTTTTCAAGGTTGACCACACTGCAGAAACAAAAGAGCACATCGCGCACATATAGTAGTTTTCACAGATGAAGCTCATTCCATGTCAACAGTTGTATCAATTGGCATAATTGTAGAATTTGGGTATCTGAACCATCCAATGAAATTTTTGAGTATGACAGAGGTTCTCCAAAAGTAAACATGTGGTATGATCATGTCATTCTTCCTTTGCTTTTTATTCAGCAGACTATCACAGGGCATATTTATTTAGACATGCTAGAACAGTACATTTTCGTGCAAGTAGACCAATTGAAGAAGAAAATAACATAACGTTATTATTTCAACAAGATGGTGTGCCCCCATTTTACCCTACCAGTTCAAGATGCTCTACTTGCAAGATTCCCTGATTGGTAGATTGGTAGCCCAGGCTTCACACACTTCGACAACTTTTTGTGGGGATGCATCACTGATGCCACTGAAGCAGTCATGTCTGAGTTAATCCAGCTGTGCTGGGAGAAATTAACTATCGGCTGGATGTGTGCAGAGCAACCAATGGAGCACACATAGAAATATTCTAAGATAAGAAAAAAAAAATTTTTGCGTTAGTGATTTGAACAAAAAAAATACTTGTGTTATCTCAAATACTACCTGAGCTATGATTTTCTTAAATTGCTGCAATCTTTATCGATGATCCTGTATTGTATACATTGTAACTTACTTTGTTATAAGTCAGCAAAATTTTAAAACCCTTTTCTCTGTACTTAGGTGTACTTATTAAAACTAATTTCTGGATACTTCTTCCCCATCGTCAGTTTTATAGTCATCTGGCATTCCTATGGATAGTTTTGTTCTATTTGGCATTATACTCTGTACTTAGGTGTACTTATTAAAACTAATTTCTGGATACTTCTTCCCCATCGTCAGTTTTATAGTCATCTGGCATTCCTATGGATAGTTTTGTTCTATTTGGCATTATACTATCATCTAATCTTTTGGTTAATTGGATGTTCCAAAACAGCTTGCGTTTTGAAATTCATATAATGTAATCTTGATAGATTTGTTCCCAAGTGTGTAGTCCAAATAATTGCTTTACATATTTCAATGATTCTTTCTGCAGTTGTATGTTGAGATTTAATGAGGTTTTCACTGCAAATAAAAGGCTCAGAGTTAAAGTTTCCATTTAGACTGTAAAATGTCCTTAACAAATCATGCACCAATTATTTCATGTTGCCTGGGGGAATTGTCATTTTTATTGCCTAGCATGATAAGCAGGTGAGGTAACATTTAGGATTTAATAAAGCTTTATTAAGGGAATGTTACTTTTATTGTTTATACTTTCAGATGTGAGCAGTGTGGGAAATTCTTGTCTAGCAAGGCATCTCTGATAATCCATCAGCGAATGCACTCTGGAGATCGCCCATTTCAGTGTAAAGAGTGTGGTAAGCGTTTTAGCCAGAAACCATCGCTGGACTATCATGTGCGTCTGCACACTGGTGAACGTCCACATCAGTGTGGTACTTGTGGACAGCGTTTCAATTCCAAAGCTGCTAAAGAGAGTCATGAACGTGTGCACACTGGAGAGAAGCCTTATAATTGCAACAAATGCTCTGCCACATTCCGCAACTGTGCAAATCTTCGTCAACACCAGCTCATTCATAATGACTCAAGGGAGTATCCCTGTCATTTGTGTGGTAAGCGATTCCGTAGGCGCGAGGCTGTGCAAGTTCATATGAGAGTTCACACAGGTGAACGTCCCTTCTCGTGTCCCCTTTGCTTAAAGAAGTTCACACAAAAGGGTGACCAACTTAAGCATACTCGTGCACACGAAACGAAGAATGATAACAGATGTTCATTCTGTGGTCGCGAATTTTCTAACAGAAGAGCACTAAAACAACACAAATGTAAGTCTAAGGTTATCGATGACAGTCAACATTCTGATACAGTGTTGTTAAATCCAACACAGGTAATAGCTAACACGGAAACTACTGTAGTTACTGCAGATATATCACAGACAGATTAGTTTTATTCTGTTAAGTACCTCTACTGAATTCGTGTACAATATAAATATAATTTATTTTATTTACTGTGCATATTTATAGTTAAGTGTTAACTAAAATTATATGTTATTTTAAAATGAAATAAATAATTAAGAATTCATTTTGTATTTAAATGCTATTGTCATAGCCTATCCTATTATCCTGCACTGTTAAGATTACCTTTTAGCGATTCAAGCCCAAATTAAATTTAAAACTGTTTTATTCATTAATCTGTACCATCATCTGTTCATAACAATCATGCTGATAGTAACAAGTAGTGCTTAAAAAATAGAAGTTAGCAACAGTGAAGAAACAAATACTATACAAAATATTAATTGTAACAAAACTTCACTTTTCTTTAACGAAATTGATGAAAATGAATACTGTGTACAGTCACAAGTGTTGAGAAATATATGGAAATATATATTTACAATGGTAAATTGGTACCTGGAGACACAAAATCTCCTTTCACCATCACAAGCAGCTTTTAGAAAACACCGGTCCACAATACAACAGATAGCTACATTAAGCCAAGACATCAAAGATAATTTAGATAAACGAAGATCAGTAGTTGCTGTTTAAGTTGACTTGAAAAATGCATATGACACTACCTCGATTAAAACTATTACAAAAATTGATAAAAATTGGAGTAGAAAACAAAATGTTAAAATGGTTTTATAATTTTCTTATTCAAAGATTCTGCACAACTACCTTTGATAATTCTACATCAAAATCAAAACAAACACATAGAGGAGTAACCCAAGGATCTGTGTCAAGTACTACTTTATTTAATATTATGATAAATGACTTACCACAAAAACTAAACAAAATAGAGAATGTTAAATGTGCCATGTATGCAGATGACATAGTAATCTGGACATCAGTTAGTAACAAAGAACTGAATAAGCTACCACAACAGATGAACAAGGCATTGGAAGAACTATAATACTGCTGTTCAGATAACGAAATGACTGTGAAGTTATCCAAAACAAAATACCAAGTGTTCACACTTTGCCACACAAAACCGCTTATCAAAATAATGCTAAATGGTGAGCAGCTAACAGAAACAGAAAATTATAAATATCTAGGCATAACACTCGATTCTAAATTATCTTGGAAAACCCACATTAATGAAACCATAGAAAAGAACATTCAGAGATTAACAACACTCAAAAGACTAGCTGGCAGCAAATGGGGGTCCTCTGTCAATACACTCAACACCAACTATAAAAGTTACATCAAACCAGCACTCCTCTATGGAAGCGAGGTGATACTTACAGCAAGTCAAAGCAAACTAGCGTAACTTGAAACATTACAGAACCAAGCACTCAGACTAATAATGGGAGCAGTCAAATCAATACCAATTACTGCAATGCAAATTGCTACAAATAACTTGCCAATTAAATATGAAATGGAAAAACAGAATCTCCTAAATGAAAAACTACAAAGGCTCCCCTTTACTACTCACTGGAAGAACTACAAAATCAGAGAAAGGACCTTAAAAACACAAGAAGGATTTATGCAGAAAGCCTATAACCTACAGAGAATATACAATCTTGAAGACACAAACAGAATTGAACATTTCCTACTTCCAATCTGCCCTCTATTACAACCTAAAAAAATAGCAGAGTAAACCTTCTGCAAAATAGAGAGTCAAAAAGGGATGTAAGTGCCGAAACCCTTAAAATGTTAGCTCTAGAAACAATTGAAACTTATTATCCACAAGACTCATGGCTACACATATACACAGACAGCTCCCTATTTGACAAAAAAAGTAATGCTGGAGCAGGAATACATAGTAAAATATTCAATTTTTACATCTGTTTGGGCACACTAGCAACCCACTATGATGGAGAATTAGAAGCAATCAACACCTCGCTGAAACAACTCTTCAACCATGTGAACTCTTTCTCTAAAGCAGTGATTCTAAGCGATTCTAAATCAGCACTTCAAGCCCTATCCTCACTGTACCCCAACAACAATAGAATACTTGAAATTTACAGTTCATTACGAATACTACAAGGACTAAAAAAAGAAATACACTTTCAGTGGATTCCATCCCACCGTGGAATTACAGGCAATGAAATAGCAAACGCTGATGACCGCTGCAGTTGAGCGCCCTTATACACATCATCACATCATGAAATAGCAAAAAAGGAGCACAAATAAAACAAAGCTGCCAACAAAAAACCTCACTCCACACATCAAAACTACATATAAACAATAGAATCAACTTATTCTGGAAAGAAGAATGCAAAGAAAAAAGTACCAACAAGCAATGGGAAATTCTACAAGGAAGTTAAAGTCCCATCCCAGACTACCCAAGAAGCAGTACTGTTGCCATCTTCCGACTGACTACTGGCCACGACTGTTTGGCCGCTCATCTACACAGGATTAATATTTTTGAATCCCCAACCTGCACACTGTGTAGGGACGCGAACTCATTGATGGACGGAGATCATCTGCTCCAGTGTAGTGCCCTGAGAAAAACAGATGGAGAACTGACAGCACAACTAGTCGCACGTTATTGGGAGGCCAGAAGGAAAATGGAAATTCTCCAACTCCATGAGCATTGGCAACCAGCCAACCATATTTACAATGGAACCTCATGTATACTCAACGTTAATTGCATAAGCACAAATACTTAATAGTATTTGTTTTTGTTTAGAGAAATTTTAATTGTAGTAACTGATAAAAGAAATAGTAGTAAAAGAATGTTAGATGAACACATACTCAAGAAAGAAGGTTATAGTCTGAACTGAAAAGTTTAATGTCATAGACAGGATTTGAATTGCAGATCTTACGCTCTATACATGGTTGCCATGGTAACTTGAAGGTACATTAAATTCTCCATCTGAGTCACATTTTCCACGAGGAATACTTAAATTCAAGGACACATACCTCAGCGGTGACTGAGACAGACATAAATTAATATGTTAAAACAGAAGTTAGCAACAGTGAAGCAACAGATGCTGCAAAAATATAATTATTTGTCACAAAACTTTACTTACCTTTTAAGAAAAGTTATCTCATTTTCACAGAATTCAAGAGACCAGTTTTGTAAAAATCCTTTGCTTCATCAGTCAATGTTTCCTTTGTTACTGCCGCTAGATGTATTATTTTTTTAAATATATATATTTTTTTTTGAAATAAATATTTTTTCATAAACCATTAAGTCTATCGGACCATTTAATTGTTTTAATAATTTAACTTCTTGAATTATTTCATGGCTAAATGACCAAAAATGATCTGCCATGGCTGATTTATACCTAATATTTCTGAAATGTTTCTTCATTCTGGTTTCCAAATTATGTCTGGTCCTTCCAATGTAAACCTAGTTGCAATATAAACAAAAAAATAAATAAGCCCCAGATTTTTTTTTTTAGTTAATTGATGGAAATTAATCATTTCTCCACACTAGCCGTATATAGGCTAAGATATTTGATGGATAGAGTCAACATGAAAAATTCAATGCCGGGGAAATATCCGAGTCAACTGGAGAATTTAATGTCAGGAAGGCACCTTGGCCATGGTAGCTCAAAGGTTAAGAGCGACTGAACGGAAACCAGTAGATCTGTGGATCAAATCCCGGCCATGGCATTGAATTTTTCATGTTGACTCTATCCATCAAGCCCCAGATTTTTTATTGACGGCAATTTTATCTTTTTTAGAGAAATGTAGCAAATTTTTTATATTTATTTTGAGGAACCAAAGTTATACCAAATTCTTCAACAATTTTTTGAAAATATTTATTAGCTCACAGATGGTAAGTGAATTTTTAAAATAATAATCATCTTTTTTTCAAGGGTAGAAATATAATTTATGTTTTTTTATATTTAAGTTTTTCAATATTTTTATTAGCAGACATATATAAAGTTAGAAATTTTCTGAAATTAGAGTTCATTATGTGCTTTGTTTACATTTGTAATGTAATTAAATTTCAATTCCATCATTGTTGTATAAGTATTGTTGAGAAAAAATGTGAGGATCTTGTATTCAGAATTGCTAAACAAATTTGTTGATTAAGGAAAGGTTTGCTGGAAGAAGTTTCTAAGAGATTGCTATATAATATTAGAGTCAAGAATAAATTATCTGCATATAAGATCGTAGTAGTCATTTCATGACTGGACATAAAAATAAGTTTGGCTCACTGAATCAGAATTTGAAATGGATAATTGTCACTAAACACGATTTGCAAAGCAGCTGGTGCAAACTAGCAATTATCTTTTTAAAAATATTTGCATAAATTTTGGCATCCAACTTCGGAGCATGATCTAGCGAAAGGGAAAATTGCGGAATTACAAGCCAGTGCATAGGTTGCATGTACCAGCAAAACATATCATTGCTGGATTTCCAACCAGAGGCAACCAGATTACCAGAGGCAAGTAACTTCTAGGACCTGAGAATTTACATATCCAAGAACATTATTAAGAAAGAAGATAGTGAAAGTAGGAGATAAAAAGTTTCAATTTTATTGTAGTCATTTAATGTTTTATACTTATTATGCAGTAACAAAATAGAAGGAAAGCAATGTCTCTTGAAGACGTGGAAATAGGTATGCAGAAGAACAAACAAAAACTATTAAATTTTAGATGAGTCGCATTTTTTACACATCTGCTTCACTTTCGTACCTATTTTGAGGACATGTTTCGCGTCAGTCGCACAAGAGCCGTAGATGCAAACGAAGATTTGCGAAACATGTCCTCAAAATAGGTACGAAAGTGAAGCAGATGTGTAAAAAATGCGACTCATCTAAAATTTAATAATTTTTCGCTTCACTGTGGTGTTCCAATACAGTTGAATCTCGATATATTGAAGTGACGTTAAGTCAAGAGGAACACGCGAAAGTTAGATCCAACCAACTTTAAAAACCGGACAACATGGAGGTAAGATCGTTCACATTTGAATATTTCAACGAACATTTCGGCAACAAGAAAGAAATAAAACAATATTTGAAACTAAAGACAAAAAGAAGATTAATATCAGCGGACATAAGATTTATCAACAATTGCATAAAACGTAACATTTCTCCGAAATTTGTACGAAAAATAGTAAAATTTAACAATAACAGTATAGAACAATTAGCTGCTGAAAAAGCCGTGTTAAAAGCCGAAAAAACAAATCACTACAGAAAAATAACTAATATAGACCTCTCTTTGTATAACCTACATCTGAAACTTGTAAAATTACTAGGAAACACAGCATGGGACCACTTAGAAGCCAAATCATTTGAACATATCAATTATAAAGTCAAAGAGAAAGTTTATCGTCAAAATAAGAAACTAAAACGTAATCATAATCATTGGCAACCAAAACATAACAAAATTTCAGCAAAGAACACATCCCTAGATAGTGTAATTAATCTCTCAAAGCAAAATTTTAACAACAAAGAAATAGATGTACTTAACCAAGGCCTAAAAACATGTATAACATACTCCAGCAACCTGGATGAATTCATTGCAGACATAGAATTAGCAGTAGAAGGCTTGGAAACCATGGACAAAAATATAATTAGGAAAAAATCAGCTCCTATATTGGAAAACTTAATAAATAAAAAGCCAATAAAACATTCGAAACAAATTCAGATAATTAAATCTTTAAGGAAAAAGGATGTAATCTTTTCAAGAGCTGATAAAGGGAACAAAATAGTAATCTTAGATACAGCTACATACAAAGAAAAAATGTTAGAGTTACTACAACAAAAAGAATTCCAGGAAATAGATTCTAATCCACTCAACCGATGCATAAAAGATGTACAAAAAACCATCATTAATAGTAAAATTTTAACAACTACAGAACAAAAAACTATCAAACCAGACAACCCTACCCTTGCAAGAATATATGGTTTGCCTAAAATACACAAACCCAACATACCCATGAGACCCATTGTAAATAATATAAACACTCCTACTTACCTTCTGGCAAAATGGCTAACCAAAAAATTTCAGTCCTTTCCACAATTCCATACTCTGAGTATAAAAAACTCTTTAGACCAGGTAGACAAAATTCAAAATCTTAAACTAAAACCTCATGACACTTTAGTATCCTTTGATGTCCGCTCCCTCTTCCCTAGCATTCCATTAGACAAACTTTTGATTCAACTGAAAAAATGGCTAAATTCTATAAACCTGGATGCCAATGCAATAGAAGAATATGTGGCAATGACTGAATTATGTATACATCAAAATTATTTTGTCTTAGATGGAAAATATTATAAACAAATTTCAGGACTAGCTATGGGAAGCCCGCTATCACCATTTTTGGCCAATCTATACATGAGCTTTTTTGAAACACATATTACTAAAGCCTTCCCTCATATGTTTAAAACATGGTACAGATACGTAGACGACATCTTTGCAATAGTGCCCTACAAACTAATAGACGATGCTTTGAAACTACTCAACCTACAAGAACCCAGCATACAATTCACAGTAGAAACTGAAGAGGACTGTACTCTACCTTTTTTAGACCTTAAAATCAAAAAAGGCAATGAAAAACTAGAATTTGGCATTCATAGAAAAGCAACACACACAGATAATTACATCAAAGCAAATAGTTTCAACCCAATTCCACACAAACATGCAACCATCAACAGTCTGACACACAGATTAGTAAATCTACCTCTCAGCCAGCAAGAATATCAAAACGAATACCATCAAATCTTAAAAACTGCAATTAAAAATGGATATGGAAAAAACCTTGTAGATAAAAAACTAAAATTATTCAAACTTCAAAAGAAATTAAAACAGATCACAGCTCTCACACCAATAAAACAAGAAACTAGATTTGCTAAATTTACTTACCACCCCTGGGCCACAAAAAAGTTCCAAAAAATATTCAAGAAATACAATATAACATTGGCACCAAAAAACAATTACAACATTAAAAACCTACTTCACAGTAATAATACTGATAAGATAAAACCAGAGGAAAAGTCAGGCATTTACAAAATTAAGTGTAAAGACTGTGAAAAAATTTACATAGGAAGGACAAAAAGGAACATAGGCACTAGAAAGAAAGAACACTTCAGGCACTTAAGATACAAAAATATTGATAAGTCTGCAATAGCAGCTCATTTCTGGTCTGAAAATCATGAAATTGAAGATAGCACAGAATTACTAAAATACGTACAAAAACATAGTGAACTCGTCATATGGGAGAGGATATACATAGAAAAACATAAAAACCAACTAATGAACTTTGAAATCCCGCTAGAAGAGAATCCCACATTTCAGTTCATCAATAAATCAACAGATGGCAGCAACAACCCCAGAATTACCCACACCGCTGGATCTAGCGTCAGTCGCACAAGAGCCGTAGATGCAAACGAAGATTTGCGAAACATGTCCTCAAAATAGGTACGAAAGTGAAGCAGATGTGTAAAAAATGCGACTCATCTAAAATTTAATAATTTTTCGCTTCACTGTGGTGTTCCAATACAGTTGAATCTCGATATAAACAAAAACTAATAAAATGAATATAATTGGAAGTTCACAAATAGGTGAAAGAGGGTAAAGTGCATTAATGACTATTTGCAAGAAATAATGGAAATAATTAGAGAAATGGAGAATTGAAACAAAGTTTAACGGAATCAGAAGAAGTTAGAAAAATATAAATGACAGAGTTACGAAAGAAGATAGAAATGGGTACAGAATAATAAAAAGAAAAGAAACTGTAAAAAGGGAAATAAGTAAAACATAACACCAGAAGTAATTGTGCCAAACTCAGAGAGAGTAAAAGCAGTTAATGTATTATACCATCCAAACATTTAAACAGTTATGAAGATTTGTAGGCCTAGTACGATATCCATTAAAATTGTTGGTAAATTATTCAAAAAATTGTCACTTGAGGGAGTTGATGAAAAAGAATGTGAAGTAGGAATGGTTGAAAATACATCAGACAGCTTTCAAAAGGGTTAAAAAATTATTTCAGAATGGTATACTTTTGGAATTATGAGTTACCATTTATGATTTACACAGATGCAAGTGTACATTGTTTTGGGGCTGTACATGATAGATAAACATGCAATTGTCTTTGCATCAAGAGTTTTAGCCTCTTGAACGTGAGGCATGCAGACTTTTAAGTGTCTGGCTTTACACTTTTATTATAATTTCTATTTATAAAGACAATGATAAAGGATTTTCAAAATTATATGTAGAATAGGATAGGCTAGAATCATACAAAAGGGAATTTGGCACTGCAATGAATCTTGATTTTTTGTACTTATATGCCAAGAGAGGCATCCCCGGGAGCAAAGATGAGGTGAGAGGGGACAGAGGGAAGGCAATTTCAAGGGATCATGACAGTGCAGGGGGCAGGGTCCCTGCACGTGACCAGTTGTAAACTCCCTGGCAAGCTAGTACGACCGGTATCCCACCACCATGGTCCTGAAATGGCCCACCAGCCTGGACTGGGAACCATCATACTGGAGGAGGAAATGTTTAACAGTAGCATATCATCCTGCCATGCAACGCCGAGATACCTGCTTACACTTCTAACCTGAAATAGACCATCAGATGAGAGATGATGTGAAACGATAATTAAGATAAAATGTAGGTACAGGAAATTCGGGGAATGTAATTAACTTAACCAGCATTTGCTGGTGACCCAGGGAAACCTCTGGAAAAACTCACAGGTCAGGTAGATCAGCCACGGGAATCGAACCAGATGAAACAGCTTTGCTCGGTTGTTTAATCATGAACATTAATTTACAGTTCCACACTCTGGAAGGATAGGGAGTCATACTAACTAAAGAATTCCTGATTGAAAATCAAACCTTGCTTCTCTGGGACTCATACCTTTGAAATCTAGGCGGCCAGCAGTGGAATATACTGGAGATCGTTTCTATATGGAGAATCAATTATAACAAGGTTTCTTCTTGACTGTTTGGAACTTGTCACTGATATGGGACTATGGAAAAGGAAAAGGAAAATTTTGGCAAATGGTTTTTATGCATGAAAATTCTTGGCATATCAAGAATGTAACTTAGAATAGTAAAAACGGTATGAAAATACAATAAACATTAATTTGTATTACTAGGGTCAATTAACTTCTTCTTGGGGCCGCGCAGTGGCTGAGTGGTTAGACCACTTGGCTCTCACCAAGGTAGCTCAGGTTCCATCCCAGGCAACTGCAAAGTGAGATTTGTGGTGGACAACACAACAATGGGGCAGGTTTTCTACAGGATCTCCAGTTCTCCTCGCCATCTCATTCCACCAGTGCTCCATCTTCATATCACGTATCTGCCTGTGGTGCTGCATGCAGTTAAAGCGGATATTTAACACTACACAATTAGCTTCTTTGAATCAACAACAAAATATTTTAATGCATGGAGGCTTAACTGATTCTGCCGCATATCATTCTACCCCACAACTCACCCCATTGCCATGTTTTAAAATATTCTGGATTCCTTTCAAACTACAGTCAACAAAGAGCTTTTCAAGTATGCATTTGAAAGTTTAACACTTAGACTACTAACACACTTACTCACAAAGCACACAGACACAACTTTCACTGTTTGTAGGTTCAATCAATAAGATGAACAATTAGATCACAAACTAGGTTTTTCTGGAACATGCAATAAATCTGTTAAATCACATGAGACTGGTATGAGCATGCTTTACATGACTGATAAGCATATGAGCAAGAAGTTACATGTCTCTTGCAACAAAACTGGAGGAGAAGGCATAGCATGGATGAGAGTGGGAATAACATATCTAAAAGGGTTGAGAAGTAATGAGGTAGGGATATGTGAATTTTGTGGAGATGAAGAGAGCACTGTTAATTATCTGGTAGACTGTAAGGAGTTAAAAAATTACAGGAGAAAAATATGGGATATGAAATGGGAGAATGTGAGCAAAGAACTGCCGGCCCTCGTAGCCGTGGTCGTTAGAGCATATGTCTCTAGTGTTTCACCGCATGGAGGGCCACAGATTCGAGTACCACTTTGGGCATGGATGTTTATGTGTATAGTGTATACGTGTGAAACTACAGAAAATAGATAGGAAAATAAATGGAAACAATAAAAAACGGTTAAATAAGGAAAAGAAAAATATATATCTATACACCTAGATATATATTTTTTTGAGAAAATAAAAGAGGTAGTGGCATTATGCATGTTAACAGGGATGAGTGAAAAGAAAAATAGATGTATGGGAGAATTCTTATATCAGTTTAGAGAAAAGTGGATTAGGGTAAAAGAAGTGAAAATCAAGAAGAAATGACACCAAGCTGCTCAGGAAAACCAAAGGCTCATGGCCAGGGGACCTGAGTCAGCGAGTAAATGTTAGGTCAGCAATTTCATGTATTTGTACGGGATTGTACCTTGCATGTTCAGTGTTAAAGTTATTGTGTAATGGAAACTGTACAAATAAATATCAAATACATGTCTTGGCAACAGATGTCACCATGCTCCAGTAAAAATAGGTGCATACCTGGTCTTACCCCATGTTCCCCTAACTTGCATTGATTTGAGAGGAAGTTTAAGGAAATATGGAAGATAGCAGGCTACAGTTTTCATTAGAATCAGATTGTTGTTTTCAACTATTTCCTTTATTTTGTTACTAATCTAAAATAATGCAACACACAACTCATACATTCACACAGGCAATCCTCACTTCATACAATAAATATCACAAAAACTGAAGGAAGTATTCATGCTGCCACAACAAGGGATGCAGCTAACAAGGAGTGTTCTTCAAGTATGTCAAACAGAAACTGTATTTCCGGACACTTGTTTATCAAGTATGAGTAGTAGAGCTTACCAAGACATTCCATGAATAAAATTATGTAATACTTAATCTTACAGGAAGAATATAACTCAACTGTTTATCATAGCGAAGTTAAGTTTCTTCCGGAAAATGTTAAACATCACATACAAAATATTTGGAAGTCTTTTGAACAGTAAGGTTAATCTACCTTATTAAACACTATATCTTCCCTATGTAGGTAACATAACGAATCGTAAAACTATATGAAGTCTGTTTATTTCAACGAAATCCCACCAGTAGATAATTTGACAAAGAAATTCATAGTTCCACCACCAGAGAAAGGAGAGCAGACAACAACAGATGCTAGTTGGAGAGAGGTTAAAAATGGAAGCAATGGCCTTTGAAACTAGTCCCTCAATTTACAGGAAAAGTAAGTGACAAGTGTCAAACCAACTACAAATAGTTTTACGATTAATTTTGACGACACTGTTACTAAATTCCTCCAAACACACATAACATAACCAATGTTCATTTCACCATGTACTTATTTTAATTTTGTGTCCTATTGTTCCATAATAATATCAATGACTTTGCATTTGTTGTACCAAATATGCTAAAAATAAGCATCAGTTTAACAACACTAAGCATCTTCATCTCTCCTTTTTTTAACAGAAAAATGTTCCATAGAACTGAAATTCTTAATTTCTACAATGTCAACCAATTTATCTCAAATTTGTATCATTTGTATTTGTATTCATTTACAAGTTTATTTATTACCTTTTGCTTGAGGTCATCCAATTACAAGTGAAAATCAGAATAGTTTTCCAAAAACAACATAAAAATAAACTAAGTTTGTGAAGTACTACAAGAATGTAAACAGCAAATTTACGGAACAAAGCATGCAAGGTACTTTGCCATTAAGTTTGTTTTCTGTCTCTCATATGGGATCTTATTCCAAATTATTCCCCGTATTTCAAGTGAGTTAAGTGGAAATTGTCAGTTATTTGTAAAGAATCAAACTCCATCTGCAGCCCATAACAGTCTGAACAGCAGTATAATAAAATGTCTGAAACTAAGAAATAAAACTGAATCTGTGCTTGACAGCAATGATGAAGACATACACACAGTGTTAACAAACAACACAAATATTTTCACTGTTGTGCAAAAACGTCTTATGAATTTGTTGCAATAAATTGCCAGAGGTACACGATGATACTTAAACAATTAATGTTTAAATTTTTGTATCACTTCACTGTTGTAGATAGTAGCACATTTTACAAAAGTTATACTAAGTTTTCCTTTAAATACACTTTTTGAATCCCAAAACAAATTTTAGAGAAAAAGCTCCATCTGTGTGTTTGTTCTTTAATGATCCTGAACATCAAGTGCTTTAACATGAGTAAAGGCCAGAGGCATGTGCATTTTCCCATAGGTATATGCACATGGAATGTACTGTTCTTGCATATGCATGTAAACAACTGCGGGTAGCTACAGCCTGACCATGACAGGTACAGCGACAGTGGTATTATACTATACCTTTACCCTGCATCTGCATACACTTTCAAGGCAATGCTTTAGTATTAGTTTGCAGAGTACTACAGTACTACGAGGGCTGTTCAGTAAAGAATGATCACAACTGTTTTTTGACAACATATCTTTACTCATCCTCATAATTTTGACGGTCCTTCTCAAAATAGTCTCCCCTGAATGCAATGCACTTCTCCCAGTGTTTCTGCCAGTCTTCAAAGACATGCTGGAAACAATTTTTTGAGATATCCTTCAAAATCGCATCTGCAGCCTTCACCACTGCCTCTGATGATGGATAATGCCTCCCACGAAGGCATTTCTTCAAGTTAGGGCATACAAAAAAGTCACATGGGGCTAAATCCGGACTAAAGGGAGGGTGAGGGATGCACTTCACGTTGATTTTTGCAAGATATTCAACAACATTGGCAATATGCAGCCACGCATTATCGTGGTGCAGCATCCAGCCTGCTCGATGGAAATGTGGTCCTTTGCACCTGATACAGACTTCCAATTATTTCAGGACATCCATTGTCCAGTTACTGATGTGTGTGCAGGTACAACATGCTGATAAACCATTCCATGAATATCAAAGAATGAGATGACCCAGAAAAGCAACCGCTTTTGCTTTTCTGGGGGTTGGTGATGAAGGAGATTTCTACACTAAGCACTACAGCGGTACTATCTCTCCGCCTCACGGCTGCACGTACCTGGGTAGGCGTCGGGACTCCTTCCTCGGTCTCCACGTCGTAGTCGGCTGCTTGTTTTACCCTTGGCTCTACCTACTGTCTCCTGCATGGATTCTTTTTTTGGGTTCTGAGGGTGTTAAGGTTGAGACAACACAGACCAACGATAATCTCTGAACTGCTTTAATTTTCCCTTGTATTTGTGGAACCCGGGCACTCTTAAATAACTGCACTTTCGGTGGACATTTTATATTTTACTGGACGCGGCATGTCGTCGAACACACCAGACGGATGTATACAATACACTTGACTGCAATGAGCAACAAATGAGGGATGAATCGGGGGTGCTACCGTCTTATACACACACAGCACGGCATCACAAGGAAAAACTAAGATGTTATTGAACTATGTAACCATACAGTAAAATAGCTAGCATTCCGTTCTATTGTCTGACATCTGCCCTTCATAGACTGTTGCCCAGGAGTGCAGTGTTTCTCACGTATATCTGCCCAGGTTCGTTACAATATTATACATCAAAATCTACAATTTTACTTTAACATAGCTAGTTGTAGTTCTCAAATTTATGTATAATTATTAAATATATTACATAATTAAATGAATAATTGATCCGAGGATCAAAGTTCCCGTTTCAGCTGTTTGCTCTCAGGATCAAAATGATGTAGCCAAGTTTCATCTGCAGTGATTTCGTTTGAAAGAAACTTCGGATCTTCCTCTAACATCAGCTTTAACTGTATGTTACTGCCATTGCAGCGGTAGGCGATACTGAACATGTCTGAACTTTCCTGGTTCTCACAGGCAGGAACCAGGAGCACCAACAATGAAACTACTATGGCTTGTTTATTTCATATCAAGCTAACAGAATATAATAAGATTGAATTTTAGTGCAAAAAATTATGACCGTAAAAAAATTATGATCATTCTTTACTGAACAGCCCTTGTATATGTGCATGTTTTCTTGAGCGTTGGATTTACGGCATGGTACGGGCAGGGGAGAAGAAAAGAGAGCTCTTTTGTTTCTGCAGCATGGTTAACCCAGAAAAACACAATTCAGCCAAATTGCGATAAGAAAAGCAAAGATATTCGCTAATGATGATGTGAATAGGGGCGCTCAACTACGGTGGCCATCAGCGGATATTCGCTAAGGGTGTGAGTTGTGTGGACATAATAAATGGAACTCCATCCGATAAACTGTATGCTTATATATTTACTATGTTATGAAACACATAAAAGTAGAAAACAAATATTATGACAGCTATAAACACTTGCTTTGTAATTCTTTGATTTTTGATTTTGTTGCATCACTTCATCGCTGGTATCCTCTGATGTGATAAAGATAATTTTATCAATTTCCTTTTCTATTACTCCATTGTTTCTCCAGTATTGCATTTCCAGCTCTTGGACCTTCTTACATTATCCTTCCCAATCTGTAGCTTCTATAGCAAGTTTCTGCAGATTTGTGGCTCTCCAATTAGTATGCCATCCTCTAAAAATATTGTTTATTTTTGTCCACGTTAGTTAAACTGCATTCAGATCACATTTATACAGAGGTAAAAATAATAGTTCATCTCCTTTCGAGAGCCATAACATATGCAACATATGTCTTGCTCTTAGATTTGTTGTAAACTGGTTAGCTAATAATTAACCTCAAAATTGCTCTAAATGAAATGATGCATGGGTGAAAGCTGAGCATATTAGCCACTAGATGTCAGAGTGTATACCGCAATTCATGTTTCAAAGTTGTCATCTGTGTTTACGGAATTAGGCAAAGACTACCGATTGAGACTTGGGGCCCAAATGCTGAAGAAATCTTGTGCGTATAGTACATTGTTTTTGACATTTACTTCTAGTGGCAATTGTCTGACATTTGATAGCTGTGCTGTACATCTGAGGTAATTCATCCTCTGCATCAGCTAACTTGTATTGCATCCAAGTCCACATCCCTCCAGCCTTTAAACATGTCCATTCTTACCGCATTTGGCATCACGGGTAATGACATTGATGATAATCACGGGTAATGACGTTGATGATACATAAGATAGAATAATATTTGGGTAGGAAATGTTGCAGGCCTAAACTTAGGGCACCTCCCCAATATTTGCTAGCTATGATGACTAAGGTAAATGTGGAAAAACTTTAGTCAGAGAGAATGATGCTTGTAGGATTTGAATCATAGATCTGAGGGACACATACCTATGTTATTTACAGTGACTTACTTTAGCATACTGACCTGAGAGATTTTCTGCTTATCTTAAGAAGGCAGTGACTGTGACTACAAATTTTCTCTCAGCGTGAGAAATCTTTTCCATGGTCAGCAATTGCTTTTGGATCGTAAAAGATGCAACCACCTTATCAGTAGCAATTCTAATTGCGGTTACTGCAAATTGAAAACAGTACAGTAAAACCTCATTAACCCAGACTAGTTTGGGAGGGATTATGTTGTTTAGTGCAGTAAATGAAGACTTGTATTATAATAATAACCCATGAAGTGACAGCCCATAAAGGGCCAAGGCCTGCCAACCCGACTGGCGGCTTCAAATATACAAGGTAGAGGTGGACGATCATCCAGCCAATAGGGGGAGGAGATGTGGTCAGCATCTCGGCACCCCCATCTGGAAAGTCAGCTTTCTTGACCAGGGCCGCTTAACCGCTTCGCCGATGGCCATTTAAACCCTTCAGGGGCCGGAAACGGATACCCAATAAACAGAACAGGACATTTAAATTGTTAAATGCTGTAAAAATTCATCATAAATACAATTCCGTATCTTCCGTATTTATTAAGTTATTTAAACGAAACAAAAACTGGTTTAAAACTCATTAAAGGCAGTATAAATCTACAGTAACAATAAAGTAGAGACTACATTAATAAATTGTTGAAATTTCACTACTTTGTTTCACTGTAGCAAAAGCCATTCTTTGTGCCGAACGCGCCTAATATGTGAATCATTTTGTTTTGTGTGTATACGAGCCATAGTATGTATGTATAGCTACGCAAGCGTCTTCTCAGGTTCAAGTTTAGTTTATTTATGCTATGCCAAGCGATAATATGACGAGAATATGTTGCGTCACACACTCACACACTGGAATGAAAACTCTGTCAGCATCTGTTATTACAGTGTTTCTCAACCAAGGTTTCTAGTAGCCTTATGCAGCAGTTTTCGCTCTGTATTTCAGTTATTTATACTCTCTCTGTGTTCAGAGTGATTTCTTCTAGCTATCAAGAGCTAAATGTATGGCACATTTGAAATTGTTAAATTTCAATGTTAACCATGGCTTATCCCGGTAATGTAGCAAATAAATTAGCTTGGGTATGATGTGTACAGGCTTCTGATATTACTGTAGAAAATCTGGAAGATTTGTTGTACGATTATGAAGGAGATCTTTAGGACATACGTAGCAGTGACGTGTACTGGTCTACAGCTGGCATGTTAGCTACTCCATTGTTTGGGGAAATGGCGGGTCAAATATAGGTGATACGGATCAGCTATTACCAGCTATCCCTCTTTACGGAAAACAAATGGTGAAAAAAAAGTATTTTTATACCACTGGATGTAACTATGCACAGTTGTTAAGTAATTTTCAGAGCTGTAAAAGACATTCATCTACCTGTACATGCGCGTATAAAGAGCTCGTAACCTAATTGAGTATTATAATACTCAGAGGCCTCTTTATACTAGGGGGTAGCAAAATTCACCACACCATCCCTCATACTTGAGAGAAAACACTTTCCTAAAAGTATACCACCCACACCCAAAAAACTTGTAACCATTTCGAAAATGTGTAGTGTGTTGCGAAAAAGAAGTTCGCAAGGAAACCAATATTATTTGGTGTGAATCTGCAGATGTGCCCTTGGGTGTTTATCCAGGTTTGGAGGTGTACAATTCAAAAAGAAACCTTTAAGGATACGTTTACATTCCTTATAGAACTAATTTAAATTTATTGTAAAACAGCAAGATTAAAATAATTGGCGTTAAATGAGCATTAAATGCATGTATGCGCAGGACGTCTATACACGTCCATATCGGTTTGGGGCATTTTAACTTGGACGTCATATGACGTCCATATCGGTGAAAGGGTTAACTATTGTAAGCTCCTCAATTTCCTCATGATGCTGAGTGGGCACCGGTCCTATATGCAGATCTTAAAATCCACACCTACCGGGGTGAACTGAACCTGGCCCGCATTCCATGGTAGAAGACTTTTTTTACAGACAATAACTTACTATTTTCAGTAGGTACAACACTTGAATTCTCTTGCCGATGGGCGAATTACTCACACTCACCCCACCTGCTTGGGACAAGGTTGGAAGAGAAACTTTGATAAAGTTGTGATCTGGTGTGTGTGACTTGCCAGAAAATAAGATTGAAGAAGAAAAAATAAGTGTGAAAGAAGATTTTGTAGACATTTTTAAAAATATCAATGGCTGTTCTGATGTTTTTTTTATTTTATTTACATCCTACAATGTAAGTCATATTGGACGATGGATGGAATGGGTGAAATTATGCTCAAATGACTCTGTGGTCCATAGAGCTTAGAGCTACCCAACGTTCATCTTTCAAGATAAGGGAAAACTGCGGCAAAAACCTTATCCAGGTAATTTGCTCTGACCGAGATTCAAACTCGGGACCTCTTGAACATGAAGCAGACATGCTACCATCTACACTACCGAGATGGGCATTCCGATGTTGATGAAGAAGGCATTGACAATGATGGAGGTTATAAAGCGATTATAGAGGAAGGCATTTATGCATCATGCAGTGTTACTGAAAATGAAAATGAAGAGTATTCAAATTCAGACAGTGTTGATGAACCAGCTGTGGTTATGACCCACACACAAGCAGTAACAAACATCAATATTTATTTCGAGAGTCAAGACAAATGAACTTCTAATGTTAAACGGAAGTGAGATACGTGATACACTAAACTGAGACAGCAGAAGCTCACTGCTGTTATGATGACTCACACACTAGCAGTAACAAACATAGAGAAATTGATGTTTTATTTCGAGAGTAAAAAAAAATGAACTTCTAATGTTAAAGCGGATGTGAGATAAGCGACACACTAAACTGAGACAGCAGAAGCTCACTCCTGTTCTGATGGCTCACACACAAGCAGTACCAAACATAGAGAAATTGATGTTTTATTTCGAGAGTCAAGACAAATGAACTTCTAATGTTAAACGGAAGTGAGATACGTGATACACTAAACTGAGACAGCAGAAGCTCACTGCTGTTATGATGACTCACACACTAGCAGTAACAAACATAGAGAAATTGATGTTTTATTTCGAGAGTAAAAAAAAATGAATTTCTAATGTTAAAGCGGATGTGAGATAAGCGCACACTAAACTGAGACAGCAGAAGCTCACTCCTGTTCTGATGGCTCACACACAAGCAGTACCAAACATAGAGAAATTGATGTTTTATTTCGAGTCAAGACAAATGAACTTCTAATGTTAAAGCGGATGTGAGATAAGTGATACACTAAACTGAGATAGCAGAAGCACACTCCTGTTATGATGGCTCACACACAAAAAGTAACAAACATAGAGAAATTGGTGTTTTATTTCGAGAGTCAAGACAAATGAGCTTCTAATGTTAAAGCGGATGTGAGATAAGTGATACACTAAACTGATTTTGATTTGATTTGATTTATTGATTCATCCATTAAAACATGTACATGTCATACATTATGACACGTCATAATTAAAAACTAAGTACAATATTTATAATTAAGGTAGCTAACTAAATATTTATAAATTTAAAAATTCATCCACGCTGTAGAAGCTATTGGCTCTAAGGAAGTTTAACAATTTCTTAAACTGGGTTGTGATTCAATCTTTTTTATAGATTCAGGTAGCTTATTGTAAAGATGTAAGCCAGCATATGTGAAACTATTTTCATACATCTTTGTTTTGTGTGCCTTCACAAATAAATTATTCTTTGTTCTAGTGTTGTGTATATGAATTTCAGAATTTGTTTTGAATAAACTTAGGCTTGCTTTCATATGTACAAGAGTTTCATATATGTATATACTTGGCAGAGGTAAGATACCTAATTTACTGAAGTATGGCTTACAACTAGTTGTGCTTGAGAGATCTGCTATGATTCTAATTATTTTCTTTTGGTATCTGAATACTTTTATACTGTCTTTAGAATTTCCCCCCAAAATTATACCATATGCCAACAAACTGTGTATATATGAAAAGTACACTACTCTCCGAACTTTCAAGCTCGACATGCCTGTAATTGCCCTGATTAAGAAACACATTTTACTAAGTTTTTTCGTCAATGTCTCTATGTGAGTTTCCCAACTTAAATTTTGATCTATTAGTAGTCCCAGAAATTTGATAGTGTTTACATAATGTATTTGGTCTTGTCCCAGCATTAATTTTGGATACAATTGACTTTCACTCATTTTATTATAGAAGCTCAGGGCTGCTGTTTCCTCCTTACTCAATATTAACATATTGGCACTAAACAATTTTTTAATATATTTTAGACTATTTTCAATATGTACATCTGCCCCTTCCTAATTCACCCCTTTGATAAAAATATTTGTATCATCTGCAAAAAGTGTAACATTTATATCGGTTCTGTCTTCTACATTATCTGCCAAATCATTAATGTATACTATAAATAAAAGAGGCCCAAGCACCGAACCTTGAGGGACCCCATATTTCATTATAGCGCTACTTGAAATCTGAGTTTTAACTTCACTCGTTTCGCTATCAAAATACTCTATTTCCACCGATTGCTCTCTATTCTCCAGATAAGATCTGAACCAATCTAAAGCTAATCCCCTTATGCCATACGAGGATAATTTTTCTAGTAAAAGTTTGTGATCAACCAGATCAAACGCCTTATAAAGATCTAGAAGAATGCCTATCCCTAATTATTTACTATCTAGTGTTTCATACACTTGTTCAATGAAATTCATCAGTGCAGAACTTGTTGATTTATTTTTTCGAAAACCATTTTGATTGTCATTAATTACTTTAAATTTTTCCAAAAAGCTTGTTACTCTTTTATACATTATTTGTTCGAAGATCTTTGCAAAAGTTGAAATTATGGAAATTGGCCTGTAATTTTCTACCTCCCCTTTGTTACCTTTTTTAAAGATGGGTTTCACTTTACCTTTTTTTAACCTGTCGGGGAACGTCCCACTTGAGAGTGAAAGACTTATCAAGTACGTCAGTGGTTCAATTAGGAATAAGGAGCAATGCTTTATGACACAGTTAGAGTAACTGTCTATTCCTACTGATTTCTTATTCTTCAATTTTTTTATAACATCTTTAACTTCCTCAACTGTTACAGGAATTAAAAACATGCTATGTTCATTTCTCTTTACACTTAATTTTTCCTTCTTTCCTAGAGAATGAGTATTTAACAGTTTCTCCGCAACAGTTCAATAAAACTGGTTGAATAATTCTGAAATTTGTTAGGGATCACTTACTTTTTGGCCTTTATTTTCTAGGTGGTAATTTTCTTTCAATTTGGGTCCATTTTTTATTTCGTGCTTAATTACTTGCCATATGGATTTAGTTTTATTAACTGCTTTATTTATTGTTTCATCGTTATGTAACTTTTTGGCTGCTCTTATAACTTTAGTATATATATATATATATCTTGATATCTTGATATCTTACGTAATAGGCCTTAAACTCCGGTGTAGTCTTGTTTTCCTTCATGAATTTGCTCAAGAATTTTAATCTATCACTAGATTTGCAGATTCCTGTTGTGATCCACTTATTACCTAGCTTGTTCATTGCTACTTTAACCATTGGTATGGCTGTTACAAAGTGAAAATCAAATGTGTCCAAAAATGCATTCATGGCATCGTTTAGATTTCGCTCGGTGTACACGCTTTCCCAAGATTCTGTACGTAATAGAAAATTTAGATAGCTTAGATTGTTATCATTAACAAGTCTAACCTTTTTGAATATTTTTTTTGCATTCTGTTTTGGGTTATGCTGATCTACTGGGACAACTAATTTTAACATTTGTGCGTAATGATCTGACAGGGCTGTGTCAAAAATCTGAATTTCATATTTCCACTTATTTATATTCAGCACTACTTGGTCAATCGCAGAATATGACGAATTCGAGACGGGTTGGTAATTTAACTACGTTTTCCATTCCATACATATTAAGGAGATTTTGCAGCTGCTTTTTATTTGCGTTTTCTGTTAAATAGTTTATATTCATGTCCCCTACTGTAATTACAGATTTTTTTTTTGTTTCTTTAAAGAAGTCCAAAATGATTTCTAAATTTTGAAGGAACATTTTGGTATTGCTTGTGGGATTTCGGTACACACAAATAAGAATTAGTTTGCTGTCTAATAGTTCACACATGCTGGCTTCAAAGTGTTCCTCCTGGTTTAAGTATTTAAACATAACAATCTCCCTAAATTTAACTGATTCATTTACATATATACATGATCCACCATTTTTCTTGTTTGACCTACAGAAGGAAGATGGCAGCACATAGGTATATTAAAATACTCAGTTTCATCTTCTCCCAACCAATGTTCCGTTAAATTGCTGTAGAGTTTTTTTAAAGCAGATGTTAATAGTACTTCAATATTACACTTTTTGTTCCTTAAGCTTTGGATGTTTTGGTGGAAGATCGATAGGTTGAATTTACTATTATTACTAATTTTACAGCTAGTATTTACCACCTCAGAACTACTGTGTGATATTGTGACTGAATCACCACCTGAACGATCATTTAGTTTCCCTGGTGTTGTTTACATATTTGAACCACTCTACTTATGGCTTTGCTAAGCAAATATGGATCCTTGAAATTCAGATGTAACCCCTCTTCCTAGACAACTGTAGTCTATAAACTTATTTACATCACAGTACACTGAATTCAAACTTTGGAAAGCTCATCGTAAATTACTGTTGATGCTGTTTATGTATCGTTCATGAACATCCCTACGTTTTATCACAGAATTCACCACAACACACGCCCTGGGGAATTTCTTCTTTATTTCTCTAATGGTGTCGTACACTTTGCCCATCACTTCATCTGGATTATTCGAGTTCCAAATATTATTGGTACCAACATGTAGCATCACTATTTCTGGATGTTTCACATCACTATTTATATCTTAAATCTTCTTTTGTAGTTGCCCAGCCCTTATACCATGAAACACACAAATATCCACATCCTTCACTTGCACGTCCTTTATTATAGAGTCACCCATTAGTAACACTTCATGTTTAACGACTTTGTCTTTGCTCCGTTCCATCGCCATTTTGGATTTGGTGTTAGCATTCGTCCACATGTATTTATTATTACAACTTCATATGCTCCATGTGTGTCGTTAACCTCATCCATGACCTTTACCGATTCTTGTAATATGCTATATTTGTTTGATATATGGATGTTACAGGAATCATTCTGCTCACTGTTTGCATTTTTGTCATGTTTGCCCTGTTTTTTTCTCTTTGTTATCATCGAATACGAGGCATTTTCCTGCACATCTGCTTTTAGCTCATCATTTTCTTTTCTTCAGCTATTTACTTCATCTTGTGCTCTCTTTAAGTCTTTATTTAAGATGTTTATAACTAGCTGTAGTGAGGCTATAACCTCGGCATCTCGCTGCTTCCGTTCTTCATTAGTATTAACTGTAGTTTCCCGTTCTTCCATACTGGTAATAATTACACCTCCATTTGTGCTGGTCCCTGAAGTTCTAAAGTTATTGTTTATAACTTCCTTTGTTGATATTTCGGCGTTTTTACTGCTTATTTCACTTAATTTATGCACCCTGCTTTGGGACACCACTCCACACGCCGCCGCCATCTGAGACAGCAGAAGCTCACTGCTGTTATGACGACTCACACACAAGCTGTAACAAACAGAGAAATTGATGTTTTATTTCGAGAGTCAAAACAAATGAGCTTCTAATGTTACAGCGGATTTGAGGTAAGTGATACACTAAACTGAGACAGCAGAAGCTCACTGCTGTTATGACCCACACACAAGCAGTAACAAACATAGGGAAATTGATGCTTTATTTCGAGAGTCAAGACAAATGAACTTCTAATGTTAAAGCAGATGTGAGATAAGCGATACACTAAACTGAGACAGCAGAAGCTCACTGCTGTTATGACCCACACACAAATAGTAACAAACATAGAGAAATTGATGCTTTTTTTCAAGCGTCAAGACAAATGAACTTCTAATATTAAAGCACATATGAGATAAGCGATACACTAAACTGAGACAGCAGAAGCTCACTGCTGTTATGACCCACACACAAGCAGTAACAAACATAGAGAAGTTTATGCTTTATTTCGAGAGTCAAACAGAAACATTGACAAATGAAGTTCTAATGTTAAAGTGGATGTGAGATAAGCAATACACTAAACTGAGACAGCACAATCTCACTCACTGCTGTTATGATCTACACACAAGCAGTAACAAACATAGAGAAATTGATGCTTTATTTTGAGAGTCAAGACAAATGAACTTCTAATGCTAAAGCGGATGTGAGATAAGTGATACACTAAACTGAGAGAGCAGAAGCTCGCTACTGTGATGACCCACACACAAGCAGTAACAAACATAGAGAAATTGATGTTTCATTTCGAGAATCAAGACAAATTAACTTCTAATGTTAAAGCGGATGTGAGATAAGCGATACACTAAACTGAGACAGCAGAAGCTCCCTGTCTTTTTTACTACTGAATAGTTTGTATTACAGTGCAAATACATAAGAATATTACAGTACATACAGTGTATGTGTTTCTAGGTGTAAGTCTGTTGATTGGTGATGCTGTACACGTTTTTATAATTCTTCCGTCATTCTCCGGATAACCCAGATTTTTATCATCTCAGATCGGTCCTGGTGTGGGTTGGCCTGGGTAAACAAGGTTCTACTGTACTTGTACAAGTGTTTGATGGTTGTCAGTCGTTCCTGAAACTTCTACAATGAAGATATATTCTAACAGTATGAACAATATGGACTCTGCTTCATCAGTAACATGTACCTGGCTCCTCATCCCAAACTGTTTTAGAATAAATGAAAATATTGCCATGTGATGTTCATCAACATGCTACAATATATGAAATGTACAGTTGTTTTTGTAAAGACATCCTTGCTCTAGTAGAATAACTATAAAAACTTGGTGGGATAGTCAATAAAATTACCTTCTACTGTCATTTTAAAAAATACTTTTTTCACATCTCTTGCATCAGAATTTAAGTAATTAGATTTTATTACTTAAGCCTATTTAAAATTACAGATACTTCAAGAATCCTCTTTTTATACATTATACATAGCTGCCAGATTTGAGCATTAATTATGCATTAGTTATGCTTAAAAATAACTGCAGTTATATACATTTAATTAATTATACATTATATACACTATAATACTGCTCATATACATAGTTCATATAACTACTTAAACATAGGTTAAAATAAGTTATTTGTCCCTAAAGGTGTACTCTGGCTTTGGATGGATGCTCTGCCAGATTATTGTGGCAACAATAGTCAACTTGCACCTGTCATTGCCAAGTATTTTCAATCTGGAAATGTTAAGGAACCATACTGTGCTGTGCCCGGACACCCTTCATACTCAGTTTGCTTCAATCGTTTCGTCCAGAAAAGCTCACTGAGCAAAATGGCTCAGGTGGTTTCGTCTGTGATCTGCATTCAGGAGGCCCGGGTTCAATTCCTGTGGCCGACCTATCTGAACCATGGATCTTTTTGGGGATTTCACCATTTCACCAGGCAAAAGCCAGATAGGTTAATTACATCTCCTGAATTTCCTGTCCCTCCATTTCATCTCTATTATCATTTCATATCATCTCTCATCTGGTGGTCTCTTCCAGGGTAGAAAGTGTCAGCAGGTATCTTAGCGACAATATGTGCCTGGTAAACACTTTCGTCCTCCAGTGAGATAGTCTCCAGTTTCCGAGCTGCCCTTTTGGGCTATTTCAGGAATGTAGTCAGTGGGTTGCTGGTTGTGCAAGCCTGCCAGGATTATCCCCAGCTGTGGCTCTGGCCTATGGTCTCAAAGCCAGACTATGGATTATTTCAGCGCCATGGTAGGAGCTATGTTGATTTTACTGTACTGCTGGGAAGTTTCAAGCTGGTAAATGGTAGGGGCCCTGCCCTCTGCAATGTCATGACTTCTTGAGGTCGACCACCCTGTCTCCTCTCGCCTCATGCTTCCTTCTGGCGATGTCCCACTTGGAAATATGTACAAAAGATCAGTCTCGTCGATGTGCTGATTCCCCTCCTAAAATTGTAACCTACCCTATCCTAAAAGCACTGTGGTTCTCCATCATTCCACAATATCAGCAAACAATATTTCTCTTTTAATGTGAGCAAAATGTTATACAATTTTTTTCAGTGTTCTCAAAGGTTAAGCATTTGAATGCCACATAATCATGGAAGATGATGGCTACCTGCAGACTGAGCGACTAATCAAATCCACAAGGCTTACAAAACAAAGCAAACGTATAAAATGAATTAGCATTGCTTAAAGCAATAATTGCTGTATTACTTCGTAAGAGTAAAGAAACAGCTACCTAAGATGAACTGGCAATTAATATGTCAGCTGCCTTGTTGGCAGTATTAAGTATTATTATACAGCAACTGCTCAATTCTGACAGCTGGCACTAACTCTTAAAAATGATATATTAGATATCAGGGCATATCAAATAGCATCAATACTATACCATTAAACCACATAAACTACCATTTTGTCACATTTTTTCTAATTCATTAGTTTATATATTATATCATTTTGTTTCTTTTTAAATTATTACAAGATTTAGCTTACATTTAAAGTCATTAGAACTTACACAGAGTGAAGTAAATAATTAAATTATGGAACATTAATCTACAATTCTCTCATTGCTCCACTTCTAGGCTCTATTGCCTCCATTCTCGGCTGCTGGTCACTGCTCCATGCCATGTAGTTACAGATACTCAGAGAAGAAGATTGAGAAATCACCTATTATAGTCGACCAGCAGCCATAAATGAGGGCAATTAATCTTCAAAATATGTCCACCAGGAATATGGTAATTGTGGCAATATGAGTGCTTAACATCAATTTATTTTCCATAATATAAGATTTAGTTTCATTACTGAAAAGTATATCAAATTCTCAAATTTAAAATGCTTTATATTAACTACAATATAATGAAGATGATAATAATTTGGTTCACTTATTCTTGAATGTAAAATAACACATGGATACATAAACAAATTTTAAAAAATGTGATTTCTAGTTTCAGGATTAGTCCATTGTGTACATTATGATTATTCATTCAAAATTGAAAATTACACAAAACTTGATTAGTTTTATTCAGGGGCATAGCGTCATTGTATGTCAGATGTAATAGATCAGCCAGTAACTCAACTCAAACTGATTGCACACTTGGTGTTCATTACGATTTGAATTTGTACTATGCTGCAATATCTTGGAGACAGTCTGTTTAAAAATGAAGCTTGAGTCGACATCTGATATCAGCTGGAAGAAACTGGTGGTATGGGTGTACTGAGTTAAAACACATCTTGTGCTAAGAATTCCTCAAATTATTGCACTTATTGTCAATAAAAGGCAGTAATTTGCAGATGTTTTTGTTTCTTATATATATATATATGTTCTAAGTTCTGGGAGGAAGGTATGTACACACGCAAGTAAATTCAAAAGATCGTGAAGTGAATAAAAGCTACGGTAGCAAATAAAACATTTTTTTAGTGTCATTATTGCAATGAAAATAAACTGTTATGTGATCAACAAACTTAAGAAGCTTCAAGATAGAATTAAAACAAGTTCTCCAAATGCTGCATTCAGTATTACACAAACATTTAAAAAAATGAAGTATAAAGCATTTCAACTTCAAAGTTTATGAGAGTGAATCCTGGTTGTGGAGTTGTAAAACTTTAAACAAATAGTTTTGTTGATCTTGTCTTCTCTTATCAGATGAAAAATGTGTTTGGTATTGCAGTGTTTATAAAGATTTAACTACAATTTATAAGGCAGCCTAAAATCACAGCCGTTATTGCAATATAATATGCAGAAAACAATAGAAAATGTTTGAGAAAACTCCAAGAATAGAATTTTCATGCAATAATCTTTATAAGCATTCAGTGTAGCAGTATAATAATGAAGTGAAAAAATTGAACTTTTCTTTGAGGATCCTTCATGTTCATTGCTACCATGAAAAACAAATGCCTGTTTTCCTAGAAAACATATAGCCCATACAAAATGAGAAAAGCTCTCTTCTTTATCACTTCATTTATTTACATTTGTTGGGTTACATATCAGTGTCTGATAATCGTGCTCTGCCACTGCTTTAGTTACATGTTTATAAGCTCATCAAAATAAAGGTTGGTTCACAATAATGCGAGAACAGGACATAAAGGTGCATACAACATTTTGGAAATGAAAACTGATATGCATGTTAATAGTTAAGTTTAAAGTCAATTTTCCACATTGAGAAATTACTTGTTTGTAAATGACCAATTATATTATTTTACCTGCTTCTAATACAGGCAACTCAATTCAGGTTAGGGCAATGTCAAAATTTGTTCAAGTAAACATTTTCTAATTGCAGATCCATTATTATTTCAGATTTTCCTAGTTGTACCAAGTTTCATTCGTTTATTAATAGCAGGAATTAGGAGACTTATTTATTGTTCTTTGTTAATTTGTCAATATTTGCTCCTTTTCTTTTTACAATAGTTGGCTGTGAGGGAGTCAGGATGCATATTTGTTGGGATTCATTCATTTTACTAGCTTGTGACCAGAGACAGCTCTAGCAGCTACTGTCATTTTGAACAATTTCTTCAGTGAAGAGTCTAAAGGCCTTAACAATCAACAAAATACTGAGCTTAACCTGTCAGCAGTTAACGAGTGTCTCCAGTGTCCAACAACATATTGATTCAATATATCCTGGTTAAACAAAACTGTTTTCCACCGGCAGTAGTAAACTGTTGAGTGTGATATGTATTTGGCTGACTTGGCACAAACCCGTGTAACTTTGGCTGCACATGATGTATACAATCATAGTATTCAATGAATAAGTGTCAGTGCATGTAGATAGATAGATAATTTATTCATCTTGTAAATCATACATTGTACATGAGTACTATGATATAAGACACGTCAAATTGTGAATTTACAGTGCAATTAACTATACTTGTAAATTAACAAGTCACATCCAATAAGGACAAGTCAGTGTTTGAACAAAATAATATTTTATAAAGATATCTCAAGAATTTTATAATATACACAATTAATTCAGAAATGTAACAATTGTAATTGTTATCTACACAATTTCTCCGATACTTGTTTTCTATAAGCTCCTAAGAGCGACCCTGTAGCATCGGACCTCCTCAATATTATAAACTTTCCATAAATTCACTAACAGAATAAAAACAATGGTCTAGCAAGTCTGACAAAGCTGACTTTTTAAATGCTGAAAAACTGCAAGTAGTTTTATTGGCTATAGGCAGTTTATTAAAAAAAGTGATTCCTAGGTTTATTACACTGTTTTGATGAGCTCTTGTGTTACTTCTATTCACATGAATGTCCATTCTCTGTCTAGTATTATGATTATGAACTGTGTCATTAAAGGTACAGTGGCCATTTCCTTTCATTAAATTTGTCTTTGTAAATTTTAAAGTTTCAAAAATGAAAATACATGGGAGAGGTAAGATTTTAAATTTTTTAAATAATGGTCTGCACGTAGATGTTGATTTAACTCCAAGTATTCTTAGAATGCGTTTTTGCATTATGAATAATGATTTACAATGTGGTGAGTTACCCCATAATGTTATGCCATATTTTAAAATGGAGTGAGCACACGCAAAATACACGCTTCTGAGAGCTTTTATGTTAACTATGTGTACCAGTTGTCTGAAATTATAACAAATTGTACTCAGTTTTTTAATTAGATGATCAACATGTGTCTCCCACTTTAGGTTACTCTGTATCCAAAGACCAAGAAATTTAGTTGTATTTACATACTTAATTACTTGATTATTACATATTGTGATTGTACAGGAGACTTATTCTGAGAAAACTGAAAATGAATTACATGTGTCTTATCCAAGTTTACAATTAAATTATTATTGCTGAACCATTTAGAAATATTACTGAACATTCTGCTTGATAAGATTTGTAGCTCTTCAAGTGCATTGCCTTCAATTAATATATTTGTGTCATCCGCATATTGAACTATTGTTTTAGCTGTAATATTTGACTGTAAATCATTTACAAACAATAAGAAAAGAATAGGATCCAAAATAGAACCTTGTGGTACACCAAACTTAATGTATTTTGTATCTGATCGGTATTCTTTTATGCGATCTTTTTCTCTATGTGAAATTTCTACTATTTGCTTCCTGTCCTTTAGATATGATTTGATCCATTCCTATGCATGCCCTCTAATACCCATATGTTCTAATTTTTGGAATAGTAAATTGTGGTTTAGTACATCGAATGCTTTAGTTAGGTCGAATAATGCGCCTAGTATTTTGTCTTTGTTATCTAAAGTATTTATTACACTGTTTACAAAATCAGAAAGTGCAGGTTCTGTTGACTTTTGTTTACAAAACCATGCTGAGTTTTAGATGTTAAATCATTCATCTCTATAAATGCTATAAGTCTTTTATAGAATATCTTTTCCAGTACTTTAGAGAAGCTGGATAAGAGTGAAATTGGCCTGTAATTTAGTAAATCGGTTTTATCTCCTTTTTTGTATAGTGGCTTTACTTTAGCAGTTTTTAAAGCTTCTGGAAACACTGCATGTTTAAGTGAGCTATTGCATGCGTCTGCTAACGGGCATGCAATAAGAATAGAACATTTCTTTAGCAAAAAATCAGGAATGTTATCAATACCTGAAGAGTACTTTGGATTTAAATTTGGATATTACTGAAACGATTTCCTCAAAATCAGTAGGGCACAAGAACATTGTTGTTTCACATATATTTACTCTATTTGTTTTAACTGAAGTACACATTGTGGAGTTCTTTTGTGAAACAATATTTTCAGCAAGATTTATGAAGTGATCATTAAAAGTCTCTGCTATTAACTTTGGGTTTGTTATTAATTTTGAATGCTTCTGCAGTACTAAATTATCTACATTCTTATTGGGCTTTATTTCATTGTGTATTACTTTCCATGAGGCTTTCATTTTGTTCTGGGCACTTTTGATGAATTTATCGTTTGCCATCTTTTTTGCTTGTTTTATAACTTTATTCAATGTAGCTTTATAAATTCTTTGTTTTCTAGCAAGAAAAGTGGAGTGAATGAAAAGAAAGACAATAAAGTTAATATATCTGTGATATATTCCAGAATAGGAACTTCATTAATACTATATGTGTTTGGAGGAATTTAGTAACAGTGACGTCAAAATTAATTTCAGAAACTATTTGTAGTTGGTTTATTAATACTCGTCACTTACTTGTTTATATTTATGAGAGACTAGTTTCAAAGACATTCACCTCCATTTTCAATCTCTCCAATCTTCAATCTTCAGAGATTGAAAATGGAGGTGAATGTCTTTGAAACTAGTCTCTCATAAATATAAACAAGTAAGTGACGAGTATTAATAAACCAACTACAAATAGTTTCTGAAATTCATTAATAATGTTTGATATTTATTATTTTGGGACTTTTATCAATTACATTAGGCTTGTGTAGGAATTGACAGTACAAGAAAATGTAAGATTAACACTATGCCTCAATTGAGTTGATATGGCTGCTCTGAAATTTGTCTCCTGCTGTGTAATTGATGAAATTACTGCTAGCAAAAAATTGAAATGATCTAATGTCATTCTGAGAAAAGTTTGGAAGCCAAATCTATCCCAAAGTTCAGTTCAGACAAGAAGCTATTTACATTGTTTCTCTTACTTTGAAATGAAAACACCTATAACATTCTTCTTTCATAATGTAACACTTCAATCTTTCAGAGCAAGAGTAATTAATTAAAACTTCATGGGTGACCAGCCGTTTCAAGGTTACTAATGTCGAGCTTTTGGCCAGTCCAAGCTCCTTGGCCTTCTTCAGGAACTAAATGAAAAGAACTGGCCAACCATCCCCAAATATATAGCCTTCATCATATGGGTTGGGCTTCTGTCTCGCCACTGCATAGCAATCTGCCATTGGTCTGGCTGGTTCACAGGAAGGATGACCTCACATTTTACAGTTTTCTGCATGGTCCATCCTCTGGTTAGGGATTCTCTTGTGTTGAGCGTTTTGCACAGTCCATCATCTGGATTGGGGTTCTCCCATTTTGAGTTTTCTGCATGGCTCCATCATGTGATTGGGGTTTCTATTGCAAGTAAATTTTATGGCTGGAGCCCAAACTGTTCTCAATTGAAGTGCTGAATCTCTATTAAAATTCCATGGATGGAGTTTAATCTCGATGGCTTCTTTAATAAGGCTTTCAAAATACTTGCCCAAATGTTCCAGAACTGAGGCATCATTAAAGTTAATTTTATGAACGTACTGTATACAATATTCCAAAGCGTAGGGACTATGATACAATGAAGCAGAAAATTAATATAATTTTGAGTCGAACTAATACTCAACGTGAGTGTTGTTTTGTGTTATTAATCGACTCCCAATTAACTTAATACTCAACGCTCCATTTATTGCTAGTATTTACCTAGCACATGTTTCGTTAGGATCTTCCTAACATCATCAGCTGCTGTCGACTAATGGACGTTGGTTTGGTGAACTCATTGGAGGCAACAGGTGTGTCTCTGTCGGTATCTTGATGAACTTGAAGTTTGGGTTTTCATCAAAGGTAGGATCAAAATTAAACAATTTTCTTTCATTTTTCTTTATGAAGATTTTTCCCACGTGGTTAATGCAGCTGGACCTTGAACACCTTTTAATAAGTGGATTTGTCGTTCAATATCATGATTCTCCTTCCAAAAATGGTACGCTACCGCCGATTTATCTATTTCTTTGTTACTGATGTTCCTAAAATGATCTTTAAGCCTAATGTTCAAGTTCCTTTTTGTTTTTCCAATGTAAAAGTTGTCACAGCCTTTGCAGTTTATCCGGTACACACCTGACTTTCTGTCTGTGGGTATCTCCTTTTGAAATCACATAATAGTACCGACAGAGATGCACCTGTCGCCTCCAATGAGTTCACCAAACCAACGTCCATTAGTCGACAGCAGCTGATGATGTTAGGAAGATCCTAGCAAAACACGTTCTAGGTAAATACTAGCAATAAATTGCGCATTGAGTATTAGTTCAACTCAAAATTATATTACTGTATACAATGTTGAGCTACAGCTGACTTCTCTGGTTGAAGGAGTCCGATGTGACGATGATCTTGACATCTCTCCTCAACTGTGGTCGACATTAGCAACTTTGACATGGCTGAACACATGTAAAGCTTTGATTAATGCTTCTTTCATTCTTGAGCCTCTTTCACCAAGCACACTTGCGCTAAATCTACATCATTTGAATCCATGTGATCATTTATATTAACAAATGCAATGATGTCTTACTTGCCATAACTTCAACTACACATATGACTGAATAGGTTTCTTATGACAAGTTTTTAAACTTATATTTCACATTGAATGTTTTGTGCTGATTTCAGTGGAGGCCTACCAACAATATGCATCTCCTATGTTGTCTCTAGGAACAAGATGACTTCTTTTCCATATCTAAAACTCCTGCTCACATTATAATAATTACATGTATGTTCTTGTCAGTCTTTAGCAACACTCAATACCACAACTTTCAATCACATGACCCATATGATCTCATATTATTACTTTTTGATATGCCCCAACTAATTGATTTATAAAATATAATTTCAACTATTTTTTACATTTGTTCTTTACCAATGATAAGTCCTAACACACTACCTAAGTTTCGTCATACCCATTTACATATTTAAAGCACTCTTCATATTGACTTTAGTTACCTCTGTCAAAAGACGAAGTTTTACAATGTAATAAAGAAAGTACGTAAACATTTACTATGTTTGTGCAGTACATATTTCTTATTTCATTTCATATTTACCATGTCCCATTTGAAACTCTTTAATTTGGTACATCTCCTTTGTTTTCCTCAAATCTAGCTATCTCCTCTCTCCCATTCAACGTATAGCTAGTATTAGGATTTAAGTCCCTCTTGGGGAAATGACCCAAGGGAAGCTAAATTCCAGAACATGCTCTCTTATGCAAGGAGCATCTTCTAGGACAACAAAACTGGCAATTGTAGGCAGCAAATTCTTACCTATGCTGCCTTTTAAATGTAAATCTCAGGTTACATTTTAAGTTAAGTTTGACAACACATTTCAGACATTTATCTTCAGTATATCAGATTACCAAATTTTTTCTTCTGAACTGTATTTGTTACTATACCCAAGTGTACCCGAAACTGACATGACAAGTTCAGAGTTGCTCTTTTTGGATTTAAATTCTTCATTAAAATTCTAACTCATGCTCAGTTTAATTAGTATCTTGATAATGTTATTCTTCTTATATCTTTTTTCTCTCTTAGATACACTTTTTCTTATATTTTGCATCACAGTTCTATTTCAATAAATATGAAACTTGAGCTGTAGCCAAAACTTAGGAGGAGTGTAAGATGAGGGTGCAGAGATTAGCGTGCTGCCTTTGCCTAACCATAAGGCAACTAATTTACCTTTTAGGGATCCTATCTTTCGATGAGGAAGCAACCTGAACAGACCTCCCAGCAAGGAAAACCCTAATGTCGATACTGGAGATGAAATCCTGGTCCACGGCACTGAGGCAAGCTACCACTACACTACAGGGGCAGTCAAAAATGTCATTACCAAAATTTAAAAAATGAAAGGTAAAGTTATAACTAGAGTGTGGATTTATATGCATAATCACATATTAAAGTATGCAGGCAAATATGTACAAAAAGTGTAAGAAAATATGCATTACAATATGCCAAAACAACTGTTATATTGTGGGTAATCAGTCAGCAATATGAGTAAGGGATATTGTACCACATTCACCATTAGTGGACAGCTATTAGTCCACAGTGAGATGCACAGGGTTCTCTGGTTTTGGGATGCAACCCAAAGATGTGTGTCTGTGAACTGTATTCAAACTACATAAAGAAAATCTGTTTATCTTTGCAAACTTGAAAATATGGATTTGACACTCATCCTTATCATTTTGTACATTTTGTGTAACCTATATGATGATGGGTTGAACCTGACTTAAATGAAATCAAAAGTTTGAAGGCAGGAATCAGAACTGAAAAATTCAATGCTATAACTGGGGTTTGAACCATGGATCTTCTGCTCTACCGCTGCCCTGTCAACATGTCAATATGAATATTGAATTATTCAACTGATTCACATCTTCCCAAAAGATCAACGAGAAAATCTCATGTGTGTTTGGAGGAATTTAGTAACAGTGACGTCAAAATTAATATAAAAATTATTTGTGGTTGGTTTATTGACACTCGTCACTTACTTTTTCATATATTTATGAGAGACCAGTTTCAAAGGCCCTGGCCTCCATTTTCAATCTCTTTCCAACTGGCATCTGTTGATCGCGTAATGAACTTTGAAATCCCGCCAGTAGATAATTTGACAAAAAAGTTCATAGTTCCACCACCAGAGAGAGCAGACAACAACAGATGCCAGTTGGAAAGAGATTGAAAATGGAGGCCAGGGCCTTTGAAACTGGTCTCTCATAAATATATGAAAAAGTAAGTGACGAGTGTCAATAAACCAACCACAAATAATTTTTATAGAGAAAATCTCAATTTGAGATCACTTAATGCAATAGTGACATACCTTGTATGTGCCTTAAGTCCTGTGCTTTTTAACTTGTTTTTATTATAATTATCAGTTTATAAGGCCAATCAGTGATAGGGGATTGTTTCAACACAAACTGTGTAGGTAAACATTTGAAGATTAGATTAGGAACTGAAAAATTCAATGCCATAGCCACGATTTGAACCACGGATGTTCCTCTCTACATATGGGTGCTCCACCACTGAGCTACCATGGGCAACATGCCAAGATCATATATGATTCCTATAACACCTTTTTCTAATAACATATTCAGGTCCATTACTAGTTCTGATTCCTTTATCAATACCATTTAATTATCTAGGTGTACGATTATGCAGTAAGGGGGGTTGGAAAGAGCAGAAGAGAATGGCAATGGCAAAAGGTGAAATTGCATTAAAAGCTATTAAAGCATGCCTAGATAAATTACCAGGAATGCAAATAAAACAGCTGGAGAGAATTTACACAACCGTAGTAGAAGCAAAAGTGCTCTATGGGGTAGAGATATGGGGTTTGGAGGAGGGGGCTGCAAATATGAATGTAATAGGTACATAGAAGCTTTTCCAAACAAGTTTTGGGCTTACCACGAGCTTCACCAAATGGAGTGGTGCAAGCAAAATTGGGAAGACTGGGAACTAGAGGGATAATGGTGGAAAGGGTGTTAAAATATTGTGCAAGAATTAGGAGTTTAGATGAGCAGAATATTCTGTGTAAATGCTTGACAGTACAGGAAAGACTAAATCAGAAAGATTCATGGCTAAATAAGATAAACGAAATGATGTTAAAAATAGGGTTGAGTGTCATATGGGAAAACAGGGAATTATTGCAAAGTGGATTTTGGAATGAACTTAGGTTAAGAACGGAGGATATTGAAAGGCAAGAAAAGTTAGGAAGCTTCAAACTTGAAAAGCTCACTGGAAATTTATGGAGAGATGAAAGTGATGTGGAACAGGGCAAAATACATTGATATTTGTAATAGAGCAGCAAGATAAGGCTTTGCATGGGCCAGAACAGGGGTGATGGGAAGAGGGAGGGATCTGGAGAAATGCCCATTGTGTCACCAAAGGGATAAAGAATGGCATTTGCTTTTAGAATGTGAAGAAACTAGGTTGCTTAGGGAGAAGATAGAAGATCAACAACAGATGCCAGTTGGAAAGAGATTGAAAATGGAGGCGAATGCCTTTGAAACTAGTCTCCCATAAATATAAACAAGTAAGTGACGAGTATTAATAAACCAACTACAAATAGTTTCTGAGATTAATTTTGACGTCACTGTTACTAAATTCCTCCAAACACATATAAAGTCTAAGTGTTTCAAATGGGATGCTGAAACCTTTAACTTTTGCTACACTTTTACATTATTATCATTATTACTTTCCATGAATTGACCATTGATGACTGACACCTTAGGAGAATCAATGTCATACCAGAGACTGCAATGGTACATATGATACTGTAATCACCTGTTTTTGGTACAGGTAAATCCATTTTTATAAAACAAATATATTGCAATACAAGAATCACAATCAAAATATTAAACATAATGTCTGAGAGCAATAACATAAAAACAGTAGAGATAAAAAATGGCAAAAAATGCATATGAAGTTACTGCAATAGAAGAATTAATACCAAAAGGTATTCCATTCACATGATGTAGTCTCATTCTTCCACAAATTATTCTAATAAAAAAAAAAAAAAAAACAGGTTTTTAAGAAGCAGATCCCAATGTGATGACTTTGAAATTTCATGTTCTTTGCATAACAAAAGAAAAAAATAGCAACTTACATTTGAAAAAACTACTTGTAGTTCGTTTTTAACACTTTGTCACTTATAGCTTTATTTTTAAAGGGAGTAGTTTTGGAAGTTGTTGCTTCCATTTAGCTTTAGATTGGTTCAGATCTTATCTGGAGAACAGAGAGCAATCGGTGGAAATAGAGTATTTTGATAGCGAAACAAGTGAAGTTAAAACTCAGATTTCAAGTAGCGCTATAATGAAATATGGGGTCCCTCAAGGTTTGGTGCTTGGACCTCTTTTATTTATAGTGTACATTAATGATTTGGCAGATAATGTAGAAAACAGAACCGATATAAATGTTACACTTTTTGCAGATGATACAAATATTTTTATCAAAGGGGTGAATAAGGAAGGGGCAGATGTACATATTGAAAATAGTCTAAAATATATTAAAAAATGGTTTAGTGCCAATATGTTAATATTGAGTAAGGAGGAAACAGCAGCCCTGAGCTTCTATAATAAAATGAGTGAAAGTCAATTGTATCCAAAATTAATGCTGGGACAAGACCAAATACATTATGTAAAAACTATCAAATTTCTGGGACTAATAATAGATCAAAATTTAAGTTGGGAAACTCACATAGAGACATTGACGAAAAAACTTAGTAAAATGTGTTTCTTAATCAGGGCAATTACAGGCATGTCGAGCTTGAAAGTTCGGAGAGTAGTGTACTTTTCATATATACACAGTTTGTTGGCATATGGTATAATTTTGGGGGGAAATTCTAAAGACAGTATAAAAGTATTCAGATACCAAAAGAAAATAATTAGAATCATAGCAGATCTCTCAGGCACAACTAGTTGTAAGCCATACTTCAGTAAATTAGGTATCTTACCACTGCCAAGTATATACATATATGAAACTCATGTGCATATGAAAGCAAGCCTAAGTTTATTCAAAACAAATTCTGAAATTCATATACACAACACTAGAACAAAGAATAATTTATTTGTGAAGTCACACAAAACAAAGATGTATGAAAATAGTTTCACATATGCTGGCTTAGATCTTTACAATAAGCTACCTGAATCTATAAAAAAGATTGAATCACAACATCAATTTAAGAAATTGTTATTAAACTTCCTTAGAGCCAATAGCTTCTACAGCGTGGATGAATTTTTAAATTTGTAAATATTTAGTTAGCTACCTTAATTATAAATATTGTATTTAGTTTTTAATTTGACGTCTCCTATAACATGTACATGTTTAAATGGATGAATCAATAAATCAAATCTCAAAGGTCGTCGTGGTCGTGGTGGTGGTGGTGGTGGTGGTGGCGGCGGCGGCGGCGGCGGCGGCGGTGGTGGTGGTGGTGGTGGTGGTGGTGGTGGTGGTGGTGGTGGTGGTGGTGGTGGTGGTGGTGGTGGTGGTGGTGGTGGTGGTGGTGGTGGTGGTGGTGGTGGTGGTGGTGGTGGTGGTGGTGGTGGCGGCGGTGGTGACCTTAAAATCACAAAAAGCAATGAAAAACTAGAATTTGGTATCCATAGAAAAGCAACACACACAGATAATTACATCAAAGCAAATAGTTTCAACTCAATTCCACACAAACATGCAACCATCAACAGTCTCACACACAGATTAGTAAATCTATCTCTCAGCCAGCAAGAATATCAAAATGAATACCATCAAATCTTAAAAACTGCAATTAAAAATGGATATGGAAAAAACCTTGTAGATAAAAAACTAAATTCATTCAAACTTCAAAAGAGATTAAAACAGATCACAGCTCTCACACCAATAAAACAAGAAATTAGATTTGCTAAATTTACTTACCACCCCTGGGCCACAAAAAAGTTCCAAAAAATATTCAAGAAATACAATATAACTATGGCACCAAAAAACAATTACAACATTAAAAACCTACTTCACAGTAATAATACTGATAAGATAAAACCAGAGGAAAAGTCAGGCATTTACAAGATTAAGTGTAAAGACTGTGAAAAAATTTACATAGGGAGGACAAAAAGAGACATAGGCACTAGAAAGAAAGAACCCTTCAGGCACTTAAGATACAAAAATATTGATAAGTCCGCAATAGCAGCTCATTTCTGGTCTGAAAATCATGAAATTGAAGATAGCACAGAATTACTAAAATACGTACAAAAACATAGTGAACTCGTCATATGGGAGAGAATATACATAGAAAAACATAAAAACCAACTAATGAACTTTGAAATCCCGCCAGAAGAGAATCCCACATTTAAGTTCATCACTAAATCAACAGATGGCAGCAGCAACTCCAGAATTACCCACACAACTGGATCAAGCTTTAGTCACATAAGAGCAGAAGATGCAAATGATGATTTGCGAAACATGTCCTCAAAATAGGTACGAAAGTGAAGCAGATGTGTAATAAATACGACTCATCTAAAAATTAATAAGAATTTGAGTATGTTTACAATAAGCAGGAAAGATATACATATGAGAAGAGTAGGGAAGGTATTGTAGGTTGACAGATAATCATGGCACGTATGAGTGTTCAATATATTGTGATTATGTGGGTTCGTAAAATTAAAAGTCAAGTTTGCAGAAATTCAAAATGTTCTTTATTTCCCTAGAAAAACACTTTTTGTACACCCCTCACAGGTTCTAAAGGTGATGTGTCATACACACAGTAGACTCTGGTTGCTTCACCACACATAAACAACCGAACAAAATCACTTGCAGTACACTTCAAAGGTCCACAATTAACAATTCTCCACTTTCAACTTACTACACAAGTCCAATTACAACTGTCCTGATAGCCACGGCTTCTTTTATATCTCCACTCATTGTTCTAGAAATTAGTGGAATGTTCTGTAACAATCAAGAAAGCAAACCTTCCAGTCATCTGTATGTCTCTTTCTTTCTTTCTGTCTTTCTCTGTTTTGGCAAACTTTTATCTCCGCACCACACTATCTGTCTCTTTGCGCATGCCGGCTACAACCATCACAATAATGGCTTGGGACAATATGTATAATGCTACAACACCACCACCACAGAAGTAATGTGCTGGAGACAACATAGTTCTTCCTGCTCTACTGCTTTTCCTGCAGTCTGCAAACACAGAGCTTAGACTTGTCCAATAAGTTCATATGCATTTTACAGAAGATCGGAATAGATAACAACGAACATGAATTTAATGCCAAGTATGGCAGGAACTTAATGGAATTGGTTTTCTGTACTGCTGCACTGTAGAGCCAAGATGCATAGCTATAGAGTTTCTTTTGAAATGCTGAAAATAACAACACAATTTGATCGTGCATTTCAAACGTGAGGGGTAGTATGCATTTGACACATGTCAAAAGGTTGTAAATGTAATGTTTTTAATATTAGATTGGATTCAAAACAAAGTGATTTGTCAATAGAGGTGATAACTGTAGGAAAAAGAATGGCAGGCAAGTAAAAATAAAACTGGTTCAAAATGACAGCAGTCATTAAAAGATTCATTGAACAGTGTCAAAAGAATTGAATAGGAAAAAGAAGACTTTGTAATGTCCGCTGTTAAAAGTTTCTTGAAAACCAACATATCCCCAGTAAAGTTAGATCATTCTTCACTGGAAAATTGGATGAACAAAAACTTACTAAGTCAGCAATATCTATTTTTGTGAATTAATTTCCTCTTAATTACAAATCATTGTGGTTATTATGAGTAAAATAACCTTTATTGAGGAACATTGTGCAGCTACAACTGGAATAACAACCTATTTTAAGTTAAAGTTTACGCACTAATCCATATCATTTAAAATAGGTGAACTTATTGATGGCTATAAATTTGTGGAGAGGTTTATTTTAAATCAAGAAATAGTTAACAACCTTAATAAACTTTCGCATGGTAGGACAAAAGGACAAAGCATCTTGACATGGCTACTGTTAATATACTTACAAATTTGCTTTTAAAAGATCCTAGACATGAAGTTTTTGATTATTTACAGTATTGTTTCACTTTTCTCAGTTAAAAATTGCTGCAGCAGTTTCTTTTATGGGAGGCAAAATAAAAGCAATGCTACCTTTTGATGACTAAGTATATTTTTTTGGTTAATCGATGGAAATTAATAATTTCTTCACACTAGCCGTATATGCCGTGACATTGAATTTTTCATGTCGACTCTATCAATATACAGCTAGTGTTAAAAAATTATTAATTTCCATCAATTAGCTTGAATAATAAGAGTTTAATGATGAAGCCTGGCACTCAAGTACTTACAATAGTAAGTCACCACAAATGGTGCATCTCAGATGTGAGAGCCCCTAGTGGTTTACCGAGGAAATATATGAGTCAATTGGAGAATTTAATGTCATGACGGCAAGTTGGCCATGGTAGCTCAATGGGTTAGAGCGACTGGACGGAAACCAGTAGATCTGTGGTTCAAATCCCGGCCGTGGCATTGAATTTTTCATGTCGACTCTGTCAAACTAAGCACATATTTGTGATTTTGTATCACTGTGTACACAGCTTCAGTGAGTCAAAATCTCTGTCAAGAGAGTAATGAACAACAAACTGTACAAGAATTAATACAAGATTATGCAATAGTTGATTTAAAGTGTCTCTCATCAATGCATATTTCAATTTCTAATGTTGATTGTGAAACAGCTCAATGATATTTTGTCACATAAAAGAACCATTTTTACAGCAGGAAACTTAAAAACCATACTTACTTGTTATTTCAATGAATATGCTAAATAAAATATTCTAAATGTAAGTTATAACACTAGTATTCTGCATTTTATTTCTGTGTGTTTATCCTGCTTTGAGCTTCTTTTTGACATTATATTCACCATAAAATTGTATCCGTGCCCATCATGTACCTTAGTACCAATTATTTACTCCTAATGGAAAAAACCAGAAAGGCTTTGATTGCTGTTTGGACACATATTAAAGTGGTGCAGATGAAATATAATAGGGGAGCTTTGTTACTGTATATCACAAAGTTAATGACGCAGAGTGCATATGTTGTGCAAATCTGAAAGTGAAGGCTCCAACACGACCAGATAAATACTCCGGAGTGGAGGGGAAAGTGATACGGGCACAAGGACTACATGTGGCTCACGTTGCACAGTTTTACTGCCGCATCAAACTCATCAGGTGAGTAACATCTTGTAACTCACGATTATGTACAATTGAGATTTTGATAATATATCTTTTTTGGAAAGTAATACAGTGGGCCAGCATTGTAAATCTTTACAAACAGTAAAGATATATACGAATCAAACATTATTTGAAATTGGTCCCGCTTTAAAGTTTTCACTTAATTTGGAATGTTTCACTTTTCTTGCATTATATGCATACAAATCATTTTACAAAATATATTAATGAACTTAGAAATTTTTCACTACAACTTTTCATAATGCACAGCCTGCATTCATGAGGTCCCAAGTACGAATCTCAGTCAGGGTGAGTTCTGAGTCTATCACAATATATTTAAGAAGTTAAACCATTCTTTCATTGGTATTATTTGTGTATTAGTAATAGAGATTGGCAATTTCTTCCAAATGCAAGCTCACCGTATGCCCGGTGTTTCAATTTGTATATTTGTACATTGTATGTTTTAGCACAACATAGTGATAGATGCTGTACACTATTTTGTATATGAATTGTTTTTCCCATTTGGGTTCAAATACCTATTCATCTATACAGTCTCCAATGCAGCCATTGCTCTGGGTGAATCACAAGAAAGCGTGTACAGTAATGCACTGGCCTGCTATGCACTGCACATGGAAGTGGCTCACTGTGGTGCATTGCCACTTATGGCCACGATTGACATCACTGATTTAACCCTTCTCGAGCGGACATGTTTTACGGCTCTGAGCGGACGGTAATTTTATAAAAATACATAACCCTTCAAAATACAAATAAAAGTATAATTTCATGCTTGAATGTATTAAAAACATGCTGTACCTTGTTTTTTTGTTGAATTCCACCACTGTTGTTAGACAGGAGTGATGATTTGTTAAACTGCATAAAAATGTTCCTGCAAAATCGGCATAAGTACCATTTTTGGATATTGCATCACATCTTGTAGTTCTAACACACACATACACACGTGTTCACACATAAACTAGGAATAGTTCAGGAACTAAATACTGTCATATAAGTGTATGTAACATATGTTTTGTAAAACCGATGGTAATAATAAATAATAATTCATAACTTTGATAGAAATGTGAGGTTACACCTAGCTGGAGCAGGGTATCTACGGTTTTAGACTGATGATTTTATCTCAGTATTATTCACACAGGGAAGCAAAGGAATAACAAACATCATATAATGTTCAGGGGTGTGAAAATCTTTCCCTAATATTGTTCTTTTGTGTGATATATTTTGAAACACACATCTGGATGCAGGGGAGGCTTGGAGATGCAGGTTTCACAAAATTATATTGTTTTCTTTATTTGTTTTTGGGCTTTACATACCACACAAGGATTTGCCCAACTTCCTTGTTCTCTTCTCCCCATGAAATGTGGAAATCCATTTAACCTTTCCAAAGTTGGGCCCTGTGAAATACGACCCTTACTTGATGTAGCATTCTTTTGCCGCGCTCCCATTCGCTCCGCCACCAGAGATCTGATGAGATGCTTGCGAAATTTTCTATGTGACAGGATAGGTTTACATTTGCTTGTCATATGCATTGTATATAACAGGTACGAATTTACAATGCAAACTTCCAGCAACCAGAAAAACATTTTTCTATACCACTTGCGTGTTCTCCTGCAGAACTGATACTGCGCAATATAATTATCAGTTCTATCGACACCACCCATGTGTGGAGTGTAGTCCAAAATAATGTTTGGTTTCAATGTTGCTGCCTGGTTTGGAAATTTTGAAGGCACCTCTGTCATTTCGTTTTTATCGCCCTTGTGACTGGTACTAAGAACTGTTACAGTTCTTTTGTCTTTCCAGCACACAGCAAGCTTTTGCTGAATGCGGAAGCTTTTTATCTCACCCCTCTTCATTTTCTTTACGTTTCCTGGCTTTAGTTGGTGTGGCATATTTTTTCTGTTGCCCATAACTGTCCCAGTAGTCACCATATTCATTTTCCACAATTCATCAGCCAATTCAGGTGATTTATAGTACCTGTCTGTATACACATGGAAACCTTTAGGTGGGTCTACATGATCCTTTAGGAGGGAAGAACACAGGTCTTTTACAACAAGGGTAGTTTTCAGGAGATTAGAATTTGATTCAGTTTTGCCCATGTAGGGTTGGAAATTGTATAGATACCTATTGGAAGCATCAGATAAGCTGAAAACTTTGATCCCAAATTTTGTTGGTTTATTTGGATTATACACTTGAATTTTACTCTGCCCTTGAAACTGATGGTGCTCTCGTCGACTGATACAAATGGACCTGGGGAATAGAATAAACTGCATTTTTGCCGTAGTTTCTCCATTAAATTTTGAATAAATTCTTCCTTAGTTAATTTTCTGTTTCCCTCAGCATGCGCAAAATGAAGATTCCAAAACAAAAGGAGAAATTCGTCGCGAGAAAATACATCGCTGAAAAATGGAAATTTATCTACCCAACTTGTAGAAAAATAGTCTGTGACGTCAGAGGTAGGGTGAAGCCCCATGTTAATAATCACCCCAATTAGTGCTTTTATGTCAATAATTGTTGGAGGATTCCAGGATGCAATCCTGGCTTTCTTTGTTGGAGGCGTCACCAATTGTTTTTTTGTGTTCCCTTGAATGCAGGTTTCATCCGTAATTATTTTCAGAATTTCGTCATCAAAAAATAGTCTGATAAAGTCTATGGGAGGAGTATTCTCATCAAAGTGAGAAGGAAGAATCGGTCCCTGTTGGATATTTTGCACTGGTATAACAGATGTAGGGCCAGGGTCAAAATTACTCACCTCTATCCAGCTAGGAGTACTGTTGTCTGCAGTATCACTTGAGTCACTCTCGCACTCACTCACACTTACACATGAATTCTCGCATATTTCGCTCTCATTGTCACTGAACACAAAATCTGACAACTCACTATCACTCTGGTGTAACAAAGCTTCAATTTCCTTGTCCGTCAACCCTTTCTTTACTGCCATTATGCCTAAAAACACGAAACAAAATGAGGCTTACTAGTACCAAACACCGCACTGTTTATTGCTTCACTGGTGAGAACAACAAAAGGAATTCCTGACAAAGCAATTTCGGGGATTTACCGACCACCAATGTTTCAAAGAACATTTCCTGCCATCTGCTGGCACTATATCTTCATTATATGAACGTCAATAGCCGACTACAATAGCTCTATAGCTGCGCACCCATATATGGGTTTCCGCTTGTGGGCGACTGGACGCATCACCCATATATGGGTTTCCGCTCGGGAAGGGTTAATGCAAGCAGTTTCTACGGGTTATGTTTGTTTCCAAAAATGACAACTGTGAACATTTGAAACAGGATGACCAACCTGGAAGACTCCCGTCTGTGCTTGGTCGTGGGAGTTGATCTAACTGTACTGGATGCAGAACTGTATATTCTAGTCGTGCGGAGATGGTAGGTATGCTACTTGAAGATGTGCACACTAGCTTTTTGTGCAAAACAGTTTCAACCCTGAAACACAACCATTTTTGTAATTATCAAATCAGATGTTGGCATGGTCCCTTAAATTTACATATTCAAAATACTTAGTCAGCAGGTTTTTCTAGCTTTACATTAAACAATTCACTTACATTTAAAAGGAGACAGAACTATGAAAATAAAAAAAATAAAAAACATTATAAAAGTTATAAAAATATCTCATGTGATATATTACACAGAACTTTTGCTATCAATGACAAATTCATATATATATGAATATATATATCCAATATACATTATAGTAATCACATCATAAGTGATTCTTCTGTTCCTTGCTCCTGATTAAAGCCCAGATGTTTAAGAAGTCAAAACAGGTAATAAACATGTAAAAAAAAGACATGTTAAATTTTAAAATCTCATGATCGGAATGTGTTTAATCCCTTAATTGGCAAAGGATGTTGCTACTTATGCTGCTCTTGCTCTACTTGCTAAACTGGTTCTCATACTGCTTTCTGTGGTGCCTAACCGTAAACGATTTGAATAGCCATGGTCGTTAAAGTGATATACAGTGGGCTGGCCACCCATTCAAAGCTAAATGTTGTGGGTTCGAATCTCAGCAACTGCAGTCAAATGTCTGTGGTAAGGAATGGGGAGGGCCGAAGTAAAATAATCGGTGTAATGGTATGCTTGGATGTTGACAGGGTATCATTTGACTGCAGTTGCTTGGATTTTGCCTTTTTGTACTAAAAAAAACTACAGTGAAATTGAAGACATGCCCGGAAAAACAGGCTAACCCTCAAAATAAAAATTTTTGTGATAAGTGCTGCCCTCTGTTGCTGCAACAGAGAGCTATCTTTTCTTATGTTGGTCTATCCTCCAGCAATCATATCACGCTAAATAGAGAGAGGTGAAGTTCTTGCATTTCGCGATATCGTTTTCGTATAATGTCAAAAACGGGTTAACCTATTCAGCTCTGTGCCTGCCATCTAGTGGCACTCATGGTAACTAACATATAAACAGGATAACCAACAGAGCTACAAACGTTTTAAATGATTGTATCCTTTCAGTTTAACTATCATATTTTATGAAACCAGCATAGTTTAAGTTATAAGAATAAAGCAATACACGGAAAATAGACAAGTATTTAGCCCACTTCATAAGTAATAACTACCAAAACCGTAGTGCTTCAACAATGCATTATGTTGGTAATTTCTACTGTGGATGTAAACAAACAATGGCGGAACTAGAAGAGGCACAAATGAATGACAACGTGAAAAGTGTTGAAAATTATCTGAAAAGGAAGTGCAGTCCATAAAACTGGTGTAAAGAATTATTAATTTTTAGATGAGTCGTAAGATCATCCAGAAAACAGTAAGAGACAGGCTACTAGCATCTACTGAGTTACTTTTCATGAAATTGACATGACAATCTGCAAGAAGGCTTTTCTGGCAATCCTTGATATGAGCAGTGGACTATTGTCTCCAGTAATTCAGCAGAACAAAGCAAATGGCTCTCCTGAGGTATGTTCGTATTTCATTTCTATCACATACTCCTAGATAAAGCTATGAGATAATGATAGGATTTGGTTTTGCAGTCTTGGTATTATAATAAATCCCAGGTTTTAAATAGCAAATAGTAAGTGAAAGTATTATTGTTAAAGGTGGACAAGCGAGGAAGGCTCAACAATCAACCAAATAAGTGCAGTAATGAAGATTTGGATTTTGCAGGGACTCACATCAACAGTTTTCCTTCTCAAACAGGTCACTATTCCAGGAAGAGACATCCGAACATGACTTACCTAAATGGCGAACTAAATATATGCCAAATGTATTCTTTGTACCAAGATAAGTGTAAAGATAGCAATAAGCAACCTCTTAGCCTTGGCATGTATAGAAAAATATTCTATAAGTTTTTCAGTATTAGTTTTGTGGCGCCGCGTAGTGGCACATGTAAAACATGTGATCATCTTAAAGTGGCAATTGCAGCAGAAAAAGACATTAAAAAGAAGAAAGAATTAGAATCTAAGTTGGATATTCATACTAAACAGGCTAATACTGCGTATAAAAATCTGAAAAATGATTCTGAATCTGCAAAGAGTAGTAACAGTACAATGGTTATTGCTTTTGATATGCAACAATGTCTGCCAACTCCCCATTTATCTGTGGGAGTGGTATTTTATAAACGTCAACTTTGGACCCATAATTTCTGTGTACATAATATTTGTAATAATTATGCTACAATGTTTATGTGGTCGGAGAAAATTGCTGGGAGGGGAGCAGATGACATTATTTCATGTGTTAAGCATTATGTAGAGTCAATCCCAGATGACGTATGTCACCTGATTATTTATTCTGACTCTTGTTTTGGGCAAAATAAGAACTTTGCTTTAGTTAGTTTCTGGATGTATTTGACACATTCTTGCAAGTTTGATACTGTAGAACATAAATATTTAGATTCTGGTCATACATATTTGCCTTGTAATCGTGACTTCAGCCTTATAGAGAAAAAGAAGAAGCAAGCAGCTTACATTTATGTTCTAGATCAGTGGATGGAGTTAGTGAGAAAAACCAGGATAAAGAATCCATTTCATGTTGTCAAAATGACAACTAACATGTTCATCTCTGCAAAGCCTCTTCTCGACAAAGTGCAGAAAAGAACAGTTTCAGAATCTGGGCCAAAGGTACTCCTGAGCAAGGTGACATGCATGAAAGTATTTAAAGACCACCCTTTAAGTTATATTTTAAATACACTTACGGTGGTATTGAGGATTACAACACTTTGGACATTCGAAGGAAAATAATATCTGGCAAACCATCCCTTACTTATGTGACATTTCCTCCAAAATTCAATGGTCCAAGACCTATAAATCCTGCAAAATTAAAGAACGTACAGGATCTGATGAATTATATCCTACCAATTTATAATGAGTACTATAAAACTCTTAAATCTGAAACCACAGCTTTGCAGAATATTACTGATAAAGCACTTTTTAATCAGCTGACTACAGCTAAAATGCTTGTACCTAGTGTCCAATATGATATATTTATTGAAAAGTGGAATAATCCAAAGTGTAAAAATGTAGATATGTTTGATTTGTTGTGGCTATCCTGCTTGCAGAAAAAGCAACAGTATTTAGTATACTCTTTTTGATAGTCAGGAGTTCAGTGGCCGCACAGTCTCCACTTAGCTGGACTTTGTATGAAGTATATTCTTGCACCTTAGTGTTACTCTCAATCTCAAAAGTTCCTCTGTATGAAAGGCATATATAACAAGAACACATGGGAAAATTATACAAATATATCTATTTGTAACACAAAATTCACTTCTGTTACAGTTTTTGTTCTTATGTAACTTCTTCACTTATCTTTGTATCTTGAACTGACGTGTCCTATAACACATGTATTATGTTCCAAAGGATGAAATAAATACAATACAATATCTTAAGAAAATGATGTTCATTTTTCATATTAATTGAGATCAATTTCACAAATAAATCGCTTGCGTCTATAGTCAATCAACACACTTCATCGTCAAGGATACCGGCTACCATGTTATTTCAGTTTTACCAAAATCTGAAAAAGAAAAGAACCTAGGACCAGAATCAACTGCTGTTATTTCAAAATTCACTACATGATTATTAATTTTTAAATGAGTCGTATTTATTACACATCTGCTTCACTTTCGTACCTATTTTGAGGACATGTTTCGCAAATCATCGTTTGCATCTTCGGCTCTTATGCGACTAAAGCTTGATCCAGTGGTGTGGGTAATTCTGGAGTTGTTGCTGTCATCTGTTGATTTAGTGATGAACTTAAATGTGGGATTCTCTTCTGGCAGGATTTCAAAGTTCATTAGTTGGTTTTTATGTTTTTCTATGTATATTCTCTCCCATATGACGAGTTCACTATGTTTTTGTACGTATTTTAGTAATTCTGTGCTATCTTCAATTTCATGATTTTCAGACCAGAAATGAGCTGCTATTGCGGACTTATCAATATTTTTGTATCTTAAGTGCCTGAAGGGTTCTTTCTTTCTAGTGCCTATGTTTCTTTTTGTCCTCCCTATGTAAATTTTTTCACAGTCTTTACACTTAATCTTGTAAATGCCTGACTTTTCCTCTGGTTTTATCTTATCAGTATTATTACTGTGAAGTAGGTTTTTAATGTTGTAATTGTTTTTTGGTGCCAATGTTATATTGTATTTCTTGAATATTTTTTGGAACTTTTTTGTGGCCCAGGGGTGGTAAGTAAATTTAGCAAATCTAATTTCTTGTTTTATTGGTGTGAGAGCTGTGATCTGTTTTAATCACTTTTGAAGTTTGAATGAATTTAGTTTTTTATCTACAAGGTTTTTTCCATATCCATTTTTAATTGCAGTTTTTAAGATTTGATGGTATTCGTTTTGATATTCTAGCTGGCTGAGGGGTAGATTTACTAATCTGTGTGTGAGACTGTTGATGGTGGCACCAGAATTACCCACACCACTGGATCAAGCTTTAGTCGCATAAGAGCCGAAGATGCAAACGATGATTTGCGAAACATGTCCTCAAAATAGGTACGAAAGTGAAGCAGATGTGTAATAAATATGACTCATCTAAAAATGAATAATTATTTCGCTTCACTGTGGTGTTTCAATACAGTTAAATCTCACTACATGATATTTATTTTTTAAAATACATATCTTTTCCCAAACCATTAAATCTATCGGACCATTTAATTGTTTTCATAATTTAACTTCAGGATTTATTTCATGGTTATATGACCAGAAATGATCTGCTATGGCCGATTTATCAGTCTGTTTATACTTAATGTTACAAAAATGTTCTTTGGTTCTGGTTTCCAAATTACATTTCAACCTTCCAATATAAACATGATCACAATCTAAACAATTAAGTTGATAAATACCAGATTTCTTTATTATTAGGAATTTCATCTCTTTTAAAGAAATGTAGTAAATTTTTAGTACTATTAAATTTAAAGGGAGTCAATTAATGACACTAAACAACACTTACTTTTAATATATCGAGATTTAACTGTATTGGAACACCACAGTGAAGCCAAAAATTATTAATTTTTAGATGAGTCGTATTTATTACACATCTGCTTCACTTTCGTACCTATTTTGAGGACATGTTTCGCAAATCACCATTTGCATCTTCTACTCTTATGTGACTAAAGCTTGATCCAGTTGTGTGGGTAATTCTGGAGTTGCTGCTGCCATCTGTTGATTTAGTGATGAACTTAAATGTGGGATTCTCTTCTGGCGGGATTTCAAAGTTCATCAGTTGGTTTTTATGTTTTTCTATGTATATTCTCTCCCATATGACGAGTTCACTATGTTTTTGTACTATTTTAGTAATTCTGTGCTATCTTCAATTTCATGATTTTCAGACCAGAAATGAGCTACTATTGCGGACTTATCAATATTTTTGTATCTTAAGTGCCTGAAGTGTTCTTTCTTTCTAGTGCCTATGTTTCTTTTTGTCCTCCCTATGTAAATTTTTTCAGTCTTTACACTTAATCTTGTAAATGCCTGACTTTTCCTCTGGTTTTATCTTATCAGTATTATTACTGTGAAGTAGGTTTTTAATGTTGTAATTGTTTTTTGGTGCCAATGTTATATTGTATTTCTTGAATATTTTTTGGAACTTTTTTGTGGCCCAGGGGTGGTAAGTAAATTTAGCAAATCTAATTTCTTGTTTTATTGGTGTGACAGATGTAATTATCTGCGTGTGTTGCTTTTCTATGGATACCAAATTCTAGTTTTTCATTGCTTTTTTTGATTTTAAGGTCTAAAAAAGGTAGAGTACAGTCCTCTTCAGTTTCCACTGTGAATTGTATGCTGGGTTCTTGCAGGTTGAGTAGTTTCAAAGCATCATCTATTTGTTTGTAGGGCACTATTGCAAAGATGTCGTCTACGTATCTGTACCATGTTTTAAACATATGAGGGAAGGCTTTAGTTATATGTGTTTCGAAAAAGCTCATGTATAGATTGGCCAAAAATGGTGATAGGGGCTTCCCATAGCTAGTCCTGAAATTTGTTTATAATATTTTCCATTGAAGACAAAATAATTTTGATGTATACATATTTCTGTCATTGCCAAATATTCTTCTATTGCATTGGCATCTAGGTTTATAGAATTTAGCCATTTTTTCAGTTGAATCAAAATTTTGTCTAATGGAATGCTAGGGAAGAGGGAGCGGACATCAAAAGATACTAAAGTGTCATGAGGTTTTAGTTTAAGATTTTGAATTTTTTCTACCAGGTCTAAAGAGTTTTTTATGCTCAGAGTATGGAATTGTGGAAAGGACTGAAATTTTTTGGACAGCCATTTTACCAGAAGGTAAGTAGGAGTGTTTATATTATTTACAATGGGTCTCATGGGTATGTTGGGTTTGTGTATTTTAGGCAAACCATATAGTCTTGCAAGGGTAGGGTTGTCCGGTTTGATAGTTTTTTGTTCTGTAGTTGTTAAAATTTTACTATTAATGATGGTTTTTTGTACATCTTTTATGAATCGGTTGAGTGGATTAGAATCTATTTCCTGGAATTCTTTTTGTTGTAGTAACTCTAACATTTTTTCCTTGTATGTTGCTGTATCTAAGATTACTATTTTGTTCCCTTTATCAGCTCTTGAGAAGATTACATTATTTTTCCTTAAAGAAAAGCAACACACAGATAATTACATCAAAGCAAATAGTTTCAACCCAATTCCACACAAACATGTAACCATCAACAGTCTCACACACAGATTAGTAAATCTACCTCTCAGCCAGCAAGAATATCAAAATGAATACCATCAAATCTTAAAAACTGCAATTAAAAATGGATATGGAAAAAACCTTGTAGATAAAAAACTAAAATCATTCAAACTTCAAAAGAGATTAAAACAGATCACAGCTCTCACACCAATAAAACAAGAAATTAGATTTGCTAAATTTACTTACCACCCCTGGGCCACAAAAAAGTTCTAAAAAATATTCAAGAAATACAATATAACATTGGCACCAAAAAACAATTACAACATTAAAAACCTACTTCACAGTAATAATACTGATAAGATAAAACCAGAGGAAAAGTCAGGCATTTACAAGATTAAGTGTAAAGACTGTGAAAAAATTTACATACGGAGGACAAAAAGAAACATAGGCACTAGAAAGAAAGAACCCTTCAGGCACTTAAGATACAAAAATATTGATAAGTCTGCAATAGCAGCTCATTTCTGGTCTGAAAATCATGAAATTGAAGATAGCACAGAATTACTAAAATACGTACAAAAACATAGTGAACTCGTCATATGGGAGAGGATATACATAGAAAAACATAAAAACCAACTTATGAACTTTGAAATCCCGCCAGAAGAGAATCCCACATTTAAGTTCATCACTAAATCAACAGATGGCAGCAGCAACCCCAGAATTACCCACACCGCTGGATCAAGCTTTAGTCGCATAAGAGCCGTAGATGCAAACGATGATTTGCGAAACATGTCCTCAAAATAGGTACGCAAGTGAAGCAGATGTGTAATAAATACGACTCATCTAAAAATTAATAATACCTACTTTTAAATTTTTCCGGAACATGTTTCAAAGACTTTGCCTCCAACCTCAACCGGCCATCGACTGGTTCTCATTGGTGTAGTTGATATTTTGTCATAGGGCTCCTCTGGTGGCGGCTCACAGAACTTGCTGAACAAATCTTTCTGGGGGATGTCAAAATTGAATACTTTGTTTCTATTTTTTGAAATGAAGATTTGTTCCCACGTGGATAGTTCTTGTTTTCCTGATGTATGTTTTAGTAGTTTTGATTGACTTATGTTGTGTTTTTTTTCACAAAAATGCGTGGCAACTGCTGATTTTTCTAATTGTTTATATTTTATGTTCCTAAAGTGTTCCTTTGCTCTTGTTTCTAAATTTCTTTTGGATTTTCCAAAATAAATTTGACTACAGTCACTGCATTCAATTTGATATATACCAGATTTTTTTTAGATGGAATGGCATCTTTGATATTTGAGCAAATTAGGTTTTTAAGGAGAAATGGTTGACTAGTGCTAGTTTAATATTTTGTTTTTTGAAGACTTTTTTGAAGTTATCAAAGGCCCATGGATGGTAAGTGAATTTTTTGACAATCATATTAGTTTCTGTAGCTGAGAGGGTTTTGGTTTCCTTTATTAGCTTCTTCTTTTTTGCTAAGTTCACTTTTTTGTCTACTAATGACTTAGGAAAGTCATTTTTTGTGCTATTTCAATAATTTTGTTGTATTCTGTTTTGTATTCTTCTGCTGTGAGAGGGAAGTTGACCAGTCTGTCTGCTAAACTATTGAAGATTGCTTGTTTGTGTGATCCTGTGTTGTAGCCATTGGCTTTTATGTAGTTGTCTGTCTGTTTTGGTTTTCTGTAAATGCCAAAGTTTAGTTTGTTTTTATTTCTCATTATTTTTAGATCCAAAAATTGTAAATAGTCGTCTTTTTCTATTTCTACAGCGAACTTGATGCCTTTTTTTTTGGATATTTAAAAGTTTTAGTGCATCAGTGATGCGTTTTTTTTTTTTTTTGGTACTATTGCAAAGATGTCATTTACATTTCATTGCCAGTGTTTGAACATCCAAGAGAAAGCTTTGGTGATCCTTATTTCTAATGCACTCATGTACAGATCGGCCAGGAAGGGTGATAGGGGGTTGCCCATTGCTAAACCGGAAGTTTGGTAGAAATATTTTGTTTTAAACTGGAAGAAATTTTTTTCTATGCATAATTTGGTTAGTTCGATGTAATCTGAAATTTCAGGTGATGACATTCCAAGTGATTTGAGCCATTTTTCTATCAATGGTGGGAGTTGATTAACTGGTATGCTGGGAAACAGTGATTTAACATCAAACGAGACTAGTGTGTCCTCTTCTTTTAGTCCAGCATCCTTAATGTGTTCTATAAGTTCATAGGTGTTTTTGATGCTTAGGCTGAAGGCAAAGTCTCTGAAACATGTTCCGGAAAAATTTAAAAGTAAGTGCTGTTTAGTGTCATTAATTGACTCCCTTTAAATTTAATTTATTATAACAACACTGTTTTCAACACTTCCAAGAAAGGAATTTTAATACTATTATTATTTTGAGGAACTAAAAATTTTCAAAAAAGTGTTTAAAGAGTTCGGTGGTTCAAATTCCGGCCATGGCATTGAAATTTCAAGTTGACTATCTATATAATCAAAACCTTAAAAAGATAATATATTACAAACAGAAGGAAAACTATGGGGAAATTTATGTAACAGAATGACTAGAATCAAGAAAATTCTGTGCAGCAACCTTTAGACTTCATGACTGTCACAAACATTTATTCAGTGTATACTTAAAGAAAATATGGATGGAAATCACCAAGTCCGCTGCCCAAACTTTAGTCAAAACAGAATATCAAAATACTGGAGTGCAAGAGAACAAATATTTTCATTTCCAACTGCCTAACATTAGATACCAACCAACAAATTTTATTAAATTTCATTTATACAATTTCTCAAATTTCTTAAGCATGAACTGAAGTATATGTGAGGTGCAAATGACTTATTTTGGTCTCTGATACAAGATTCAAAATATAGGTCCTACGACTTTTGACTAGAGGACTGTTTTACACTTTTGGCTCTGAAAGTTATTTCTCCACATACTTAATGAAACATATTAAGAGAATTATACATTAACATGGCATAATAGTACATTTACTATCCTTCAAACTCTTCTGAAGCAGAATTATGAAACACCTGCTCACTCCATGAAAACCAGTACAAAACCAACAACAGATTGAAAATAAATGAAATATTATTAGTTATAAATTTCTGATTACAGATATCAGCATAGAATGAGTTGCCAATATTTATGTAATTATAATATCTGTCACCACCTGTTGACTCATCTCCTTATGGAAAAAGGTCACGAAACTGATGTATACGTGGAAAGTGGGTAATTCAATTAATATATTACATGTATGCTACAGTCATATTTGTAAGGATTTTTATGTGTTTTTTTTTAAGGGAATGTGAGACAAATTCCAATTACAGACTACTTAATATACCTATTTTCATAAGAAGTAGAAATTTCACGTTGCACACTGAAGGTTTTTAGATAGTTTTAATGCACTCCACACTTAACCTGTAGAGTAGGTATAATGTGTTTTGTGAGCTGCCAAAAATGATTTTGTGTCACTGCAGTTTATCATCCCCTTACCACACACTTAATTCCTTTACTTTCATTAGAGGTTATTAGCCCAAAAGCATAGAGCACAAATTTTTTAAAAAGACTTCTATTAAATTTTTGCTGAAGGAAAGAAAGAAAATAAACTCTGCCATCTCTCCTGTTTCTTGTCAGTGCTACACATAAACATATTTTTTTTCTGTAATTTACGTCCTTCAACGTTAAGTCATAACGGACGATTAATGGAATTGGTGAAATGATGCTCAAATGAATTCACGGTCCATAGAGCTTAAAGTTACCCGAAATTCGTAAATTCGTCTTTCAGGATAAGGGTAAACCCTGGAAAAAACCTGATCCAGGTAACTCACCCTGACCGATTCTAACTCAGGACCTCTGGAACGTGAGGTAGACACGCTACCATCTATGCTACAGAGGCGGGCACATCAACATATTTTGTTTTTTAATTTCAGCATATTTCTTATTTGGTTTTCTGAAATTCTAATGTAACAAGCTATAGAATTTATTTCATTGCTCCACTTAATAGGTGTTTATAATTCACAAGTGAGCTGTTGCATTGGCAGTTTGTGCAGTTCGCATTGGAGAGGCTCCAAATTTGAGCCCCTGGGTCAACCGACCTGACTCCATTGGGGTTTATTCCTGGTTCTCCTTGGTTGCAAGGCAACTGTTGTGTTCAATATTTTGATCTGTGAATTTCCCTATTATCCCTTACATAACTATATTCCATTTTCTTATTGTTCACTACTATACATCACCTATGCTGTGCATGCTATGATCAAAAACTTCCATGCTCCTTGATAGAAACTGCCTAGTCACTTTTACAAAGTGGAGGATAAAATGCTGAAGAAGAAGAAGAA
>JAUKNK010000389.1:35000-43975 GCA_030765055.1 Mantis religiosa | reverse complement strand
AGAACGAGAACGAGAACGAGAGAGAACGAGAACGAGAGAGAACGAGTACGAGAACGAGAACGAGAGAGGACGAGAACGAGAACGAGAGAGAACGAGAACGAGAACGAGAACGAGAGAGAACGAGAAGAGAGAACGAGAGAGAACGAGAACGAGAACGAGAGAGAACGAGAACGAGAGAGAACGAGAAAGAGAACGAGAGAGAACGAGAACGAGAGAGAACGAGAAAGAGAACGAGAGAGAACGAGAACGAGAGAGAACGAGAAAGAGAACGAGAGAGAACGAGAACGAGAGAGAACGAGAAAGAGAACGAGAGAGAACGAGAACGAGAAAGAGAACGAGAGAGAACGAGAACGAGAGAGAACGAGAAAGAGAACGAGAGAGAACGAGAACGAGAGAGAACGAGAGAGAACGAGAACGAGAACGAGAGAGAACGAGAACGAGAACGAGAGAGAACGAGAACGAGAACGAGAGAGAACGAGAACGAGAACGGGAGAGAACGAGAACGAGAGAGAACGAGAACGGGAGAGAACGAGAAAGAGAACGAGAACGAGAGAGAACGAGAACGTGAGAGAACGAGAACGAACACGAGAACGAGAGAGAACGAGAACGAGAACAAGAGAGAACGAGAACGAGAACGAGAGAGAACGAGAACGAGAACGAGAGAGAACGAGAACGAGAGAAAACGAGAAAGAGAACGAGAGAGAACGAGAGAGAACGAGAACGGTAGAGAACGAGAGTAAACGAGAACGAGAGAGAGCGAGAACGAGAGAGAGAACGAGAACGAGAGAGAGTGAACGAGAATGAGAGGGAGAACGAGAACGAGAGAGGGAGAGAACGAGAACGAGAACGAGAGAGAACGAGAACGAGAACGAGAACGAGAGAGAACGAGAACGAGAACGAGAGAGAACGAGAACGAGAACGAGAGAGAACGAGAACGAGAACGAGAGAGAACGAGAACGAGATAGAACGAGAACGAGAACGAGAGAGAACGAGAACGAGAGAGAACGAGAACGAGATCGAGAGAGAACGAGAACGAGAGAGAACGAGAACGAGAGAGAACGAGAACGAGAACGAGAGAGAACGAGAGGGAACGAGAGGGAACGTGAGGGAACGAGAGGGAACGAGAGGGAACGAGAGGGAACGATAGGGAACGAGAGGGAACGAGAGAGAACGAGAGAACGAGAGAGAGAACGAGAGAGAGAACGAGAGAACGAGAGAGAGAACGAGAGAACGAAAGAGAGCACGAGAGAGAGAACGAGAGAACGAGAGAGAGATCGAGAGAGAGAACGAGAGAACGAGAGAGAACGAGAGAGAGAACGAGAGAACGAGAGAGAGAACGAGAGAGAACGAGAACGAGAGAGAACGAGAACTAGACCGAGAGTGAGAACGAGAGAGAGAGAACGAGAGAGAACGAGAGAGAGAACGGGAGAGAGAGAACGAGAGAGAGAGAGAACGAGAGAGAATGAGAACGAGAACGAGACAGAACGAGAACGAGAACGAGAATGAGAGAGAACGAGAACGAGAACAAGAGAGAACGAGAACGAGAACGAGGAAGAACGAGAACGAGAACGAGAGAAGGAGAGAGAGGGAACGAGACAGAGAGAACGAGAGAACGAGAGGGAGAGAACGAGAGAGAGAGAGAACGACAACGAGAACGAGAGAGAACGAGAACGAGAGAACGAGAGGGAGAGAACGAGAGAGAGAGAGAACGACAACGAGAACGAGAGAGAACGAGAACGAGAACGAGAAAGAACGAGAACGAGAACGAGAGAGAACGAGAACGAGAACGAGTGAGGGAGAGAACGAGAACGAGAGAGAGAGAACGAGAACGAGAGAGAGAGAGAACGAGAACGAGAGAGAGAGAGAAAGAGAACGAGAACGAGAAAGAACGAGAACAGGAGAGAACGAGAACGAGAACGAGAAAGAACGAGAACGAGAGCGAGAACGAGAGAGAACGAGAACGAGAGAGAACGAGAACGAGAACGAGAGAGAACGAGAACGAGAGAGAACAAGAACGAGAGAGAACGAGAACCAGAACGAGAACGAGAGAGAACGAGAGAGAACGAGAACGAGAGAGAACGAGAACGAGAACAAGAGAGAACGAGAAAGAGAACGAGAGAGAACGAGAACGAGAGAGAACGAGAACGAGAGAGAACGAGAACGAGAACGAGAGAGAACGAGAACGAGAGAGAACGAGAACGAGAGAGAACGAGAACGAGAACGAGAGAGAACGAGAACGAGAACGAGAACGAGAGAGAGAGTGAACGAGAACGAGAGAGAGAGAGAGAACGAGAACGAGAACGAGAGAGAGAACGAGAACGAGAACGAGAGAGAACGAGAAGGAGAGAGAACGAGAACGAGAACGAGAGAGAACGAGAAGGAGAGAGAACGAGAACGAGAACGAGAGAGAACGAGAACGAGAACGAGAGAGAACGAGAACGAGAACGAGAGAGAACGAGAACGAGAACGAGAGAGAACGAGAACGAGAACGAGAGAGAACGAGAACGAGAACGAGAGAGAACGAGAACGAGAACGACAGAGAACGAGAACGAGAACGAGAGAGAACGAGAACGAGAACGAGAGAGAACGAGAACGAGGACGAGAACAAGAGAGAACGAGAACGAGAACGAGAGAGAACGAGAACGAGAACGATAGAGAACGAGTACGAGAACGAGAGAGAACGAGAACGAGAGAGAACGAGAACGAGAACGAGAGAGAACGAGAACGAGAACAAGAGAGAAAGAGAACGAGAACGAGAGAGAACGAGAGAGAGAGAGAGAGTACGAGAGAGAGAGAACGAGAGAGAGAGAGAGAGTACGAGAGAGAGAACGAGAGAGAGAGAGAGTACGAGAGAGAGAGAGAGTACGAGAGAGAGAGTACGAGAGAGAGAGAGTACGAGAGAGAGAGAACGAGAGAGAGGGAGAGTACGAGAGAGAGAACGAGAGAGAGAGAGAGTACGAGAGAGAGAGAACGAGAGAGAGAGAGTACGAGAGAGAGAGAACGAGAGAGAGAGAGAGTACGAGAGAGAGAGAACGAGAGAGAGAGAGAGAACGAGAGAGAGAGAGAGTACGAGAGAGAGAGAACGAGAGAGAGAGTACGAGAGAGAGAGAACGAGAGAGAGAGAACGAGAGAGAGAGAACGAGAGAGAGAGAACGAGAGAGAGAGAACGAGAGAGAGAGAACGAGAGAGAGAGAACGAGAAAGAGAGAACGAGAGAGAGAGAACGAGAGAGAGGGAACGAGAGAGAGGGAACGAGAGAGAGGGAACGAGAGAGAGGGAACGAGAGAGAGGGAACGAGAGAGAGGGAACGAGAGAGAGGGAACGAGAGAGAGGGAACGAGAGAGAGGGAACGAGAGAGAGGGAACGAGAGAGAGGGAACGAGAGAGAGGGAACGAGAGAGAGGGAACGAGAGAGAGAGAGAGGGAACGAGAGAGAGGGAACGAGAGAGAGGGAACGAGAGAGAGGGAACGAGAGAGAGGGAACGAGAGAGAGGGAACGAGAGAGAGGGAACGAGAGAGAGGGAACGAGAGAGAGGGAACGAGAGAGAGGGAACGAGAGAGAGGGAACGAGAGAGAGGGAACGAGAGAGAGGGAACGAGAGAGAGGGAACGAGAGAGAGGGAACGAGAGAGAGGGAACGAGAGAGAGGGAACGAGAGAGAGGGAACGAGAGAGAGGGAACGAGAGAGAGGGAACGAGAGAGAGGGAACGAGAGAGAGGGAACGAGAGAACGAGGGAGAGAGAGAACGAGAGAGAGAGAGAACGAGAGAGAGAGAGAACGAGAGAGGGAGAGGACGAGAGAGGGAGAGGACGAGAGAGGGAGAGGACGAGAGAGAGAGAGAACGAGAGAGGGAGAGGACGAGAGAGGGAGAGGACGAGAGAGGGAGAGGACGAGAGAGGGAGAGGACGAGAGAGAGGGAGAACGAGAGAGAGGGAGAACGAGAGAGAGGGAGAACGAGAGAGAGGGAGGACGAGAGAGAGGGAGAACGAGAGAGAGAACGAGAGAGAGAGAGAACTAGAGAGAGAGAACGAGAGAGAGAGAGAACGAGAGAGAGAGAACGAGAGAGAGAGATTACGAGAGAGAGAACGAGAGAGAGAGAGAACGAGAGAGAGAGAGAACGAGAGAGAGAGAGAACGAGAGAGAGAGAACTAGAGAGAGAGAACGAGAGAGAGAGAGAACGAGAGAGAGAGAGAGAACTAGAGAGAGAGAACTAGAGAGAGAGAACGAGAGAGAGAGAACGAGAGAGAGAAAGAACGAGAGAGAGAGAGAACGAGAGAGAGAGAGAACGAGAGAGAGAGAGAACGAGAGAGAGAGAACGAGTGAGAGAGAACGAGAGAGAGAGAGAGAACGAGAGAGAGAGAACGAGAGAGAGAACGAGAGAGAGAACGAGAGAGAGAGAACGAGAGAAAGAGAACGAGAGAGAGAACGAGAGAGAGAACGAGAGAGAGAACGAGAGAGAGAGAGAACGAGAGAGAGAGAACGAGAGAGAGAGAGAGAACGAGAGAGAGAGAGAACGAGAGAGAGAGAACGAGAGAGAGAGAACGAGGGAGAGAGAGAGAACGAGGGAGAGTGAGAGAACGAGGGAGAGAGAGAGAGAACGAGAGAGAGAGAGAGAACGAGAGAGAGAGAGAGAACGAGAGAGAGAAGGAGAGAACGAGAGAGAAGGAAAGAACGAGAGAGAGAGGACGGGAGAGAGAGAGAGAGGACGGGAGAGAGAGAGAGGACGGGAGAGAGAGAGAGGACGGGAGAGAGAGAGAGGACGGGAGAGAGAGAGAGGACGGGAGAGAGAGAGAGGACGAGAGAGAGAGAACGAGAGAGACAGAGAGGACGAGAGAGAGAGAACGAGAGAGAGAGAACCAGAGAGAGAGAACGAGAGAGAGAGAGAACGAGAGAGAGAGAGAACGAGAGAGAGAGAGAACGAGAGAGAGAGAGAACGAGAGAGAGAGAGAACGAGAGAGAGCGAGAACGAGAGAGAGCGAGAACGAGAGAGAGCGAGAACGAGAGAGAACGAGAACGAGAGAGACCGAGAACGAGAGAGACCGAGAACGAGAGAGAGAACGAGAACGAGAGAGGGAGAGAACGAGAACGAGAGAGGGAGAGAACGAGAACGAGAGAGGGAGAGAACGAGAACGAGAGAGAGAGAGAACGAGAACGAGAGAGAGAGAGAACGAGAACGAGAGAGAGAGAAAGAGAACGAGAACGAGAAAGAACGAGAACAGGAGAGAACGAGAAAGAACGAGAACAGGAGAGAACGAGAACGAGAACGAGAACGAGAGAGAACGAGAACGAGAGAGAACGAGAACGAGAACGAGAGAGAACGAGAACGAGAGAGAACGAGAACGAGAGAGAACGAGAACCAGAACGAGAACGAGAACGAGAACGAGAGAGAACGAGAACGAGAACGAGAGAGACCGAGAACGAGAACGAGAGAGAACGAGAACGAGAACGAGAGAGACCGAGAAGGAGAACGAGAGAGAACGAGAACGAGAACGAGAGAGACCGAGAACGAGAACGAAAACTAGAACGAGAGAGAACGAGAACGAGAACGAGAGAGAGAACGAGAGAGAACGAGAACGAGAACGAGAGAGAGAACGAGAACGAGAACGAGAGAGAGAGAACGAGAACGAGAACGAGAACGAGAGAGAGAACGAGAACGAGAACGAGAGAGAGAACGAGAACGAGAACGAGAGAGAGAACGAGAACGAGAGAGAGAACGAGAACGAGAACGAGAGAGAGAACGAGAACGAGAGGGAGAGAACGAGAACGAGAGAGAGAGAACGAGAACGAGAGAGAGAACGAGAACGAGACCGAGAGGGAGAGAACGAGAGAGAGAACGAGAGAGAGAACGAGAGAGAACGAGAGAGAGAACGAGAGAGAACGAGAGAGAGGGAACGAGAGAGAGGGAACGAGAGAGAGGGAACGAGAGAGAGAACGAGAGAGAGAACGAGAAAGAACGAGAGGGAAAGAGAGGGAACGTGAGGGAACGAGAGGGAACGAGAGGGAACGAGAGGGAACGAGAGGGAACGAGAGGGAACGAGAGAGAACGAGAGAACGAGAGAGAGAACGAGAGAGATAACGAGAGAACGAGAGAGAGAACGAGAGAACGAGAGAGAGCACGAGAGAGAGAACGAGAGAACGAGAGAGAGATCGAGAGAGAGAACGAGAGAACGAGAGAGAGATCGAGAGAGAGAACGAGAGAACGAGAGAGAACGAGAGAGAGAACGAGAGAACGAGAGAGAGAACGAGAGAGAGAACGAGAGAGAACGAGAACGAGAACGAGAGAGAACGAGAACTAGACCGAGAGTGAGAACGAGAGAGAACGAGAGAGAGAGAACGAGAGAGAACGAGAGAGAGAGAACGAGAGAGAACGAGAGAGAGAACGGGAGAGAGAGAACGAGAGAGAGAGAGAGAACGAGAGAAAATGAGAACGAGAACGAGACAGAACGAGAACGAGAACGAGAATGAGGGAGAACGAGAACAAGAGAGAACGAGAATGAGAACGAGGGAGAACGAGAACGAGACCGAGATAAGGAGAGAGAGAACGAGACAGAGAGAACGAGAGAACGAGAGGGAGAGAACGAGAGAGAGAGAACGACAACGAGAACGAGAGAGAACGAGAACGAGAGAGAACGAGAACGAGAGAGACCGAGAACGAGAACGAGAGAGAACGAGAACGAGAGAGAACAAGAACGAGAACGAGAACGAGAGAGAACGAGAACGAGAACGAGAGAAAACGAGAACGAGAACGAGAACGAGAGAGAACGAGTACGAGAACGAGAACGAGAGAGAACGAGAAGGAGAGCGAGAACGAGAGAGAACGAGAACGAGAACGAGAGAGAACGAGAACGAGAATGAGAGAGAACGAGAACGAGAACGAGAGAGAACGAGAACGAGAGAGAACGAGAAAGAGAACGAGAGAGAACGAGAAAGAGAGAGAACGAGAAAGAGAACGAGAGAGAACGAGAACGGGAGAGAACGAGAACGAGAGAGACCGAGAGAGAACGAGAACGAGAGAGAACGAGAACGAGAGAGACCGAGAGAGAACGAGAACGAGAGAGAACGAGAACGAGAACGAGAGAGAGAACGAGAACGAGAGAGGGAGAGAACGAGAACGAGAGAGAGAGAACGAGAACGAGAGAGAGAGAACGAGAACTAGAACGAGAGAGAACGAGAACGAGAACGAGAACGAGAACGAAAGAGAACGAGAACGAGGACGAGAACAAGAGAGAACGAGAACGAGAACGAGAGAGAACGAGAACGAGAACGAGAGAGAACGAGAACGAGAACGAGAGAGAACGAGAACGAGAACGAGAGAGAACGAGAACGAGAGAGAACGAGAACGAGAACGAGAGAGAACGAGAACGAGAACAAGAGAGAAAGAGAACGAGAACGAGAGAGAACGAGAGAGAGAGAGAGAGTACGAGAGAGAGAGAACGAGAGAGAGAGAGAGTACGAGAGAGAGAGAACGAGAGAGAGAGAGAGTACGAGAGAGAGAGAGTACGAGAGAGAGAGTACGAGAGAGAGAGAGTACGAGAGAGAGAGAACGAGAGAGAGAGAGAGTACGAGAGAGAGAGAACGAGAGAGAGAGAGAGTACGAGAGAGAGAGAACGAGAGAGAGAGAACAAGAGAGAGAGTACGAGAGAGAGAGAACGAGAGAGAGAGAGAGTACGAGAGAGAGAGAACGAGAGAGAGAGAGAGTACGAGAGAGAGAGAACGAGAGAGAGAGAACGAGAACGAGAGAGAGAGAACGAGAACGAGAGAGAGACAACGAGAACGAGAGACAGAACGAGAACGAAAGAGAGAGAACGAGAACGAGAGAGAGAGAACGAGAACGAGAGAGAGACAACGAGAACGAGAGACAGAACGAGAACGAGAGAGAGAACGAGAACGAGAGAGAGAGAACGAGAACGAGAGAGAGAGATCGAGAACGAGAGAGAGAGAACGAGAACGAGAGAGAGAGCACGAGAGAGAGAACGAGAGAGAGAGAGAACGAGAGAGAGAACGAGATAGAGAACGAGAGAGAGAGAGAACGAGAGAGAGAAAACGAGAGAGAGAACGAGGGAGAGAACGAGAGAGAGAACGAGAACGAGAACGAGAGAGAGAGAACGAGAACGAGAGAGAGAGAACGAGAACGAGAGAGAGAACGAGAACGAGAACGAGAGAGAGAACGAGAACGAGTACGAGAGAGAGAGAACGAGAACGAGACCGAGAGAGAGAACGAGAGAGAGAACGAGAGAGAAAATGAGAGAGAGAGAACGAGAGAGAACGAGAGAGAGAACGAGAGAGAACGAGAGAGAGAACGAGAGAGAGAACGAGAGAGAACGAGAGAGAGGGAACGAGAGAGAGAACGAGAGAGAACGAGAGAGAGGGAGCGAGAGAGAGAGAACGAGAGAGTACGAGAAAGAACGAGAGGGAACGAGAGGGAACGTGAGGGAACGAGAGGGAACGAGAGGGAACGAGAGGGAACGATAGGGAACGAGAGGGAACGAGAGAGAACGATAGAACGAGAGAGAGAACGAGAGAACGAGAGAGAGAACGAGAGAACGAAAGAGAGCACGAGAGAGAGAACGAGAGAACGAGAGAGAGATCGAGAGAGAGAACGAGAGAACGAGAGAAACGAGAGAGAGAACGAGAGAACGAGAGAGAGAACGAGAGAGAACGAGAACGAGAACGAGAGAGAACGAGAACTAGACCGAGAGTGAGAACGAGAGAGAGAGAACGAGAGAGAACGAGAGAGAGAACGGGAGAGAGAGAACGAGAGAGAGAGAGAACGAGAGAGAATGAGAACGAGAACGAGACAGAACGAGAACGAGAACGAGAATGAGAGAGAACGAGAACGAGAACAAGAGAGAACGAGAACGAGAACGAGGAAGAACGAGAACGAGAACGAGAGAAGGAGAGAGAGAGAACGAGACAGAGAGAACGAGAGAACGAGAGGGAGAGAACGAGAGAGAGAGAGAACGACAACGAGAACGAGA
>JAUKNK010000389.1:5000-27500 GCA_030765055.1 Mantis religiosa | reverse complement strand
ACGAGAACGAGACAGAACGAGAACGAGAACGAGAGAGAACGAGAACGAGAGCGAACGAGAACGAGAACGAGAGAGAACGAGAACGAGAGAAGGAGAGAGAGAGAACGACAACGAGAACGAGAGAGCACGAGAACGAGAACGAGAACAAGAGAGAACGAGAACGAGAGAGAACGAGAACGAGAACGAGAGAGAACGAGAACGAGAACGAGAGAGAACGAGAACGAGAACGAGAGAGAACGAGAACGAGAACGAGAGAGAACGAGAACGAGAACGAGAACGATAGAGAACGAGAACGAGAACGAGAGAGAACGAGAACGAGAACGAGAGAGAACGAGAACAAGAACGAGAACGAGAGCGAGAACGAGAGAGAACGAAAACGAGGGAGAACGAGAACGAGAGAGAACGAGAACGAGAATGAGAGAGAACGAGAATGAGAGAGAACGAGAACGAGAGAGAACGAGAACTAGAGAGAACGAGAACGAGAGAGAACGAGAGAGACCGAGAACGAGAACGAGAGAGGGAGAGAACGAGAACGAGAGAGAGAGAACGAGAACGAGAGAGAGAGAGAACGAGAACGAGAGAGAGAGAGAAAGAGAACGAGAACGAGAAAGAACGAGAACAGGAGAGAACGAGAACGAGAACGAGAAAGAACGAGAACGAGAACGAGAACGAGAAAGAACGAGAACGAGAACGAGAGAGAACGAGAACGAGAGAGAACGAGAACGAGAACGAGAGAGAACGAGAACGAGAGAGAACGAGAACGAGAGAGAACGAGAACCAGAACGAGAACGAGAACGAGAACGAGAGAGAACGAGAGAGACCGAGAACGAGAACGAGAGAGAACGAGAACGAGAACGAGAGAGAACGAGAACGAGATAGAACGAGAACGAGACGGAGAACGAGAGAGAACGAGAACGAGAACGAGAGAGAACGAGAACGAGAACGAGAGAGAACGAGAACGAGAACGAGAGAGAACGAGAACGAGAGAGACCGAGAACGAGAAGGAGAGAGAACGAGAACGAGAACGAGAGAGAACGAGAACGAGAGAGACCGAGAACGAGAAGGAGAGAGAACGAGAACGAGAGAGAACGAGAACGAGAGAGAACGAGAACGAGAACGAGAACGAGAGAGAACGAGAACGAGAGAGAACGAGAACGAGAGAGAACGAGAACGAGAGAGAACGAGAACGAGAAAGAGAACGAGAGAGAACGAGAACGAGAGAGAACGAGAACGAGAACGAGAGACAGAACGAGAACGAGAACGAGAGAGGGAGAGAACGAGAACGAGAGAGAAAGAGAACGAGAGAGAACGAGAACGAGAACGAGAGAGAACGAGAACGAGAACGAGAGAGAACGAGAACGAGAGAGAACGAGAACGAGAACGAGAGAGAACGAGAACGGGAGAGAACGAGAACGAGAACGAGAACGAGAGAGAACGAGAACGTGAGAGAACGAGAACGAACACGAGAACGAGAGAGAACGAGAACGAGAGAGAACGAGAACGAGAACGAGAGAGAACGAGAACGAGAACGAGAGAGAACGAGAACGAGAGAGAACGAGAACGAGAACGAGAGAGAACGAGAACGAGAACGAGAGAGAACGAGAACGAGAGAAAACGAGAACGAGAGAGAACGAGAACGAAAGAGAGAGAACGAGAACGAGAGAGAGAACGAGAACGAGAGAGAGAGAGAACGAGAGAGAGAACGAGAGAGAGAGAACGAGAGAGAGAAAACGAGAGAGAGAACGAGAGAGAGAACGAGAACGAGAACGAGAGAGAGAACGAGAACGAGAACGAGAGAGAGAACGAGAACGAGAGAGAGAGAACGAGAACGAGAACGAGAGAGAACGAGAACGAGAGAAAACGAGAACGAGAGAGAACGAGAACGAAAGAGAGAGAACGAGAACGAGAGAGAGAGAACGAGAACGAGAGAGAGAGAGAACGAGAGAGAGAACGAGAGAGAGAACGAGAGAGAACGAGAGAGAGAACGAGAGAGAACGAGAGAGAGAACGAGAGAGAGAGAACGAGAGAGAACGAGAGAGAGGGAACGAGAGAGAGAACGAGAGAGAGGACGAGAAAGAACGAGAGGGAAAGAGAGGGAACGTGAGGGAACGAGAGGGAACGAGAGGGAACGAGAGGGAACGAGAGGGAACGAGAGGGAACGAGAGGGAACGAGAGGGAACGAGAGGGAACGAGAGAGAACGAGAGAACGAGAGAGAGAACGAGAGAGAGAACGAGAGAACGAGAGAGAGAACGAGAGAACGAGAGAGAGCACGAGAGAGAGAACGAGAGAACGAGAGAGAGATCGAGAGAGAGAACGAGAGAACGAGAGAGAACGAGAGAGAGAACGAGAGAACGAGAGAGAGAACGAGAGAGAACGAGAACGAGAACGAGAGAGAACGAGAACTAGACCGAGAGTGAGAACGAGAGAGAGAGAACGAGAGAGAGAACGAGAGAGAACGAGAGAGAGAGAACGAGAGAGAACGAGAGAGAGAACGGGAGAGAGAGAACGAGAGAGAGAGAGAACGAGAGAAAATGAGAACGAGAACGAGACAGAACGAGAACGAGAACGAGAATGAGAGAGAACGAGAACAAGAGAGAACGAGAACGAGAACGAGGGAGAACGAGAACGAGACCGAGATAAGGAGAGAGAGAGAACGAGACAGAGAGAACGAGAGAACGAGAGGGAGAGAACGAGAGAGAGAGAACGACAACGAGAACGAGAGAGAACGAGAACGAGAACGAGAGAGAACGAGAACGAGAACGAGAGAGAACGAGAACGAGAACGAGAGAGAACGAGAACGAGAGAGACCGAGAACGAGAACGAGAGAGAACGAGAAAGAGAACGAGAGAGAACAAGAGCGAGAACGAGAACGAGAGAGAACGAGAACGAGAACGAGAGAGAACGAGAACGAGAACGAGAGAGAACGAGTACGAGAACGAGAACGAGAGAGAACGAGAACGAGAACGAGAGAGAACGAGAACGAGAGAGAACGAGAGAGAACGAGAACGAGAGAGAACGAGAACGAGAACGAGAGAGAGAACGAGAACGAGAGAGGGAGAGAACGAGAACGAGAGGGAGAGAACGAGAACGAGAGAGAGAGAAGGAGAACTAGAACGAGAGAGAACGAGAACGAGAGAGAACGAGAACGAAAGAGAACGAGAACGAGAACGAGAGAGAACGAGAACGAGAACGAGAGAGAACGAGAACGAGAACGAGAGAGAACGAGAACGGGAGAGAACGAGAACGAGAACGAGAGAGAACCAGAGAGAACGAGAAAGAGAACGAGAACGAGAGAGAACGAGAACGTGAGAGAACGAGAACGAACACGAGAACGAGAGAGAACGAGAACGAGAACAAGAGAGAACGAGAACGAGAACGAGAGAGAACGAGAACGAGAACGAGAGAGAACGAGAACGAGAACGAGAGAGAACGAGAACGAGAGAAAACGAGAAAGAGAACGAGAGAGAACGAGAGAGAACGAGAACGAGAGAGAACGAGAGTAAACGAGAACGAGAGAGAGCGAGAACGAGAGAGAGAACGAGAACGAGAGAGAGTGAACGAGAATGAGAGGGAGAACGAGAACGAGAGAGGGAGAGAACGAGAACGAGAGAGAGAGAACGAGAACGAGAGAGAGAGAACGAGAACGAGAACGAGAGAGAACGAGAACGAGAACGAGAACGAGAGAGAACGAGAACGAGAGAGAACGAGAACGAGAACGAGAGAGAACGAGAACGAGAACGAGAGAGAACGAGAACGAGATAGAACGAGAACGAGAACGAGAACGAGAGAGAACGAGAACGAGAGAGAACGAGAACGAGAGAGAACGAGAACGAGAGAGAATGAGAACGAGAACATGAGAGAACGAGAACGAGAACGAGAGAGAACGAGAACGATAACGAGGGAGAACGAGAACGAGAACGAGAGAGAACGAGAACGAGAGAAAACGAGAACGAGAGAGAACGAGAACGAGAACGAGAGAGAACGAGAACGAGAGAGAACGAGAACGAAAGAGAGAGAACGAGAACGAGAGAGAGAGAACGAGAACGAGAGAGAGACAACGAAAACGAGAGACAGAACGAGAACGAGAGAGAACGAGAACGAGAGAGAGAGAACGAGAACGAGAGAGAGAGAACGAGAACGAGAGAGAGAGCACGAGAGAGAGAACGAGAGAGAGAGAGAGAGAACGAGAGAGAGAACGAGATAGAGAACGAGAGAGAGAGAACGAGAGAGAGAAAACGAGAGAGAGAACGAGGGAGAGAACGAGAGAGAGAACGAGAACGAGAACGAGAGAGAGAGAACGAGAACGAGAACGAGAGAGAGAACGAGAACGAGAACGAGAGAGAGAACGAGAACGAGAGGGAGAGAACGAGAACGAGAGAGAGAGAACGAGAACGAGAGAGAGAACGAGAACGAGAACGAGAGAGAGAACGAGAACGAGTACGAGAGAGAGAGAACGAGAACGAGACCGAGAGAGAGAACGAGAGAGAGAACGAGAGAGAGAATGAGAGAGAGAGAGAACGAGAGAGAACGAGAGAGAGAACGAGAGAGAACGAGAGAGAACGAGAGAGAGAACGAGAGAGAGAGAACGAGAGAGAACGAGAGAGAGGGAACGAGAGAGAGAACGAGAGAGAACGAGAGAGAGGGAGCGGGAGAGAGAGAACGAGAGAGTACGAGAGGGAACGAGAGGGAACGTGAAGGAACGAGAGGGAACGAGAGGGAACGAGAGGGAACGATAGGGAACGAGAGGGAACGAGAGAGAACGAGAGAATGAGAGAGAGAACGAGAGAGAGAACGAGAGAACGAGAGAGAGAACGAGAGAACGAAAGAGAGCACGAGAGAGAGAACGAGAGAACGAGAGAGAGATCGAGAGAGAGAACGAGAGAACGAGAGAGAACGAGAGAGAGAACGAGAGAACGAGAGAGAGAACGAGAGAGAACGAGAACGAGAACGAGAGAGAACGAGAACTAGACCGAGAGTGAGAACGAGAGAGAGAGAACGAGAGAGAACGAGAGAGAGAACGGGAGAGAGAGAACGAGAGAGAGAGAGAACGAGAGAGAATGAGAACGAGAACGAGACAGAACGAGAACGAGAATGAGAGAGAACGAGAACGAGAACAAGAGAGAACGAGAACGAGAACGAGGAAGAACGAGAACGAGAACGAGAGAAGGAGAGAGAGAGAACGAGACAGAGAGAACGAGAGAACGAGAGGGAGAGAACGAGAGAGAGAGAGAACGACAACGAGAACGAGAGAGAACGAGAACGAGAGAACGAGAGGGAGAGAACGAGAACGAGAACGAGAGAGGGAGAGAACGAGAACGAGAGAGAGAGAACGAGAACGAGAGAGAGAGAGAACGAGAACGAGAGAGAGAGAGAAAGAGAGCGAGAACGAGAAAGAACGAGAACAGGAGAGAACGAGAATGAGAACGAGAAAGAACGAGAACGAGAACGAGAACGAGAGAGAACGAGAACGAGAGAGAACGAGAACGAGAACGAGAGAGAACGAGAACGAGAGAGAACGAGAACGAGAGAGAACGAGAACCAGAACGAGAACGAGAGAGAACGAGAGAGAACGAGAACGAGAGAGAACGAGAACAAGAGAGAACGAGAAAGAGAACGAGAGAGAACGAGAACGAGAACGAGAGAGAACGAGAACGAGAGAGAACGAGAACGAGAACGAGAGAGAACGAGAACGAGAGAGAACGAGAACGAGAACGAGAGAGAACGAGAACGAGAACGAGAGAGAACGAGAACGAGAGAGAACGACAACAGGAGAGAACGAGAGAGAACGAGAACGAGAGAGAACGAGAACGAGAGAGAGAGAACGAGAACGAGAACGAGAGAGAGAGTGAACGAGAACGAGAGAGAGAGAACGAGAACGAGAACGAGAGAGAGAACGAGAACGAGAACGAGAGAGAACGAGAAGGAGAGAGAACGAGAACGAGAACGAGAGAGAACGAGAACGAGAACGAGAGAGAACGAGAACGAGAACGAGAGAGAACGAGAACGAGAGAGAACGAGAACGAGAGAGAACGAGAACGAGAACGAGAGAGAACGAGAACGAGAACGACAGAGAACGAGAACGAGAACGAGAACGAGAGAGAACGAGAACGAGAACGAGAGAGACCGAGAACGAGGACGAGAACAAGAGAGAACGAGAACGAGAGAGAACGAGAACGAGAACGAGAGAGAACGAGAACGAGAACGAGAGAGAACGAGAACGAGAGAGAACGAGAACGAGAACGAGAGAGAACGAGAACGAGAACAAGAGAGAAAGAGAACGAGAACGAGAGAGAACGAGAACGAGAGAGAACGAGAACGAGAGAGAACGAGAACGAGAGAAAACGAGAACGAGAGAGAACGAGAACGAGAACGAGAGAGAACGAGAACGAAAGAGAGAGAACGAGAACGAGAGAGAGAGAACGAGAGAGAGAGAACGAGGGAGAGAGAGAGAACGAGAGAGAGAACGAGAGAGAGAACGAGAGAGAGAACGAGAGAGAACGAGAACGAGAGAGAACGAGAACTAGACCGAGAGTGAGAACGAGAGAGAGAGAACGAGAGAGAGAACGAGAGAGAGAAAACGAGAGAGAGAACGAGAGAGAACGAGAGAGAGAACGAGAGAGAACGAGAGAGAGAACGGGAGAGAGAGAACGAGAGAGAGAGAGAACGAGAGAGAACGAGAAAGAGAACGAGAGAGAACGAGAACGAGAACGAGAGAGAACGAGAACGAGAACGAGAACGAGACAGAACGAGAACGAGAATGAGAGAGAAGGAGAACGAGAACGATAGAGAACGAGAACGAGAAATAGAGAGAACGAGAACGAGAACGAGAGAAGGAGAGAGAGAACGAGAGAGAGAGAACGAGAGAACGAGAGGGAGAGAACGAGAGAGAGAGAGAGAACGACAACGAGAACGAGAGAGAACGAGAACGAGAGAGAACGAGAACGAGAACGAGAGAGAACGAGAACGAAAACGAGAGAGAACGAGAACGAGAACGAGAGAGAACGAGAACGAGAGAGACCGAGAACGAGAAGTAGAGAGAACGAGAACGAGAACGAGAGAGAACAAGAACGAGAACGAGAGAGAACGAGAACGAGAACGAGAGAGAACGAGAACGAGAGAGAACGAGAACGAGAACGAGAGAGAACGAGAACGAGAACGAGAGAGAACGAGAACGAGAGAGAACGAGAACGAGAGAGAACGAGAAAAAAAGAGAACAAGAACGAGAGAGAACGAGAGAGAACGAGAACGAGAGAGAACGAGAACGAGAGAGAACGAGAGAGAACGAGAACGAGAGAGAACGAGAACGAGAACGAGAGACAAAACGAGAACGAGAATGAGAGAGGGAGAGAACGAGAACGAGAGGCAGAGAGAGCGAGAACGAGAGAGAGAACGAGAACGAGAACGAGAGAGAACGAGAACGAGAGAGATCGAGAACGAGAACGAGAGAGAACGAGAACGAGAACGAGAACGAGAGAGAACGAGAACGAGAACGGGAGAGAACGAGAAAGAGAACGAGAGAGAACGAGAGAGAACGAGAACGAGAACGAGAGAGAACGAGAACGAGAACGAGAGAGAACGAGAACGAGAGAGAACGAGAACGAGAACGAGAGAGAACGAGAACGAGAACAAGAGAGAACGAGAACGAGAACGAGAGAGAACGAGAACGAGAACGAGAGAGAACGAGAACGAGAACGAGAACGAGAGAGAACGAGAACGAGAGAAAACGAGAACGAGAGTGAACGAGAACGAGAACGAGAGAGAGAGAACGAGAACGAGAGAGAGACAACGAGAACGAGAGAGAGAACGAGAACGAGAGAGAGAACGAGAACGAGAACGAGAGAGGGAGAACGAGAACGAGAACGAAAGAGAGAGAACGAGAACGAGAGAGAGAGCACGAGAGAGAGAACGAGAGAGAGAGAACGAGAGAGAGAACGACAGAGAGAGAACGAGAGAGAGAAAACGAGAGAGAGAACGAGAGAGAGAACGAGAGAGAGAGAACGAGAACGAGAGGGAGAGAACGAGAACGAGAGAGAGAGAACGAGAACGAGAGAGAGAACGAGAACGAGAACGAGAGAGAGAGAAGGAGAACGAGAACGAGAGAGAGAACGAGAACGAGAACGAGAGAGAGAGAACGAGAACGAGAGGGAGAGAACGAGAACGAGAGAGAGAGAACGAGAACGAGAGAGAGAGAACGAGAACGAGAGAGAGAACGAGAACGAGAACGAGAGAGAGAACGAGAAGGAGAACGAGACCGAGAGAGAGAACGAGAGAGAGAACGAGAGAGAGAGAACGAGAGAGAGAACGAGAGAGAGAGAACGAGAGAGAACGAGAGAGAGAACGAGAGAGAACGAGAGAGAGAACGAGAGAGAACGAGAGAGAGAACGAGAGAGAGGGAACAAGTGAGAGAGAACGAGAGAGAACGAGAAAGAACGAGAGGGAACGAGAGGGAACGTGAGGGAACGAGAGGGAACGAGAGGGAACGAGAGGGAACGAGAGGAAACGAGAGGGAACGAGAGAGAACGAGGGAACGAGAGAGAGAACGAGAGAGAGAACGAGAGAACGAGAGAGAGAACGAGAGAACGAGAGAGAGCACGAGAGAGAGAACGAGAGAACGAGAGAGAGATCGAGAGAGAGAACGAGAGAACGAGAGAGAACGAGAGAGAGAACGAGAGAACGAAGGAGAGAACGAGAGAGAACGAGAACTAGACCGAGAGTGAGAACGAGAGAGAGAGAACGAGAGAGAGAACGAGAGAGAACGAGAGAGAGAACGAGAGAGAACGGGAGAGAGAGAACGAGAGAGAGAGAGAACGAGAGAAAATGAGAACGAGAACGAGACAGAACGAGAACGAGAACGAGAATGAGCGAGAAAGAGAACGAGAACAAGAGAGAACGAGAACGAGAACGAGGGAGAACGAGAACGAGACCGAGATAAGGAGAGAGAGAACGAGACAGAGAGAACGAGAGAACGAGAGGGAGAGAACGAGAGAGAGAGAGAACGACAACGAGAACGAGAGAGAACGAGAACGAGAACGAGAAAGAACGAGAACGAGAACGAGAGAACGAGAACGAGAACGAGAGAGAACGAGAACGAGAACGAGAGAGAACGAGAACGAGAGAGACCGAGAACGCGAACGAGAGAGAACAAGAACGAGAACGAGAACGAGAGAGAACGAGAACGAGAACGAGAGAGAACGAGAACGAGAACGAGAACGAGAGAGAACGAGAACGAGAACGAGAGAGAACGAGAACGAGAGCGAGAGAGAACGAGAACGAGAACGCGAGAGAACGAGAACGAGAATGAGAGAGAACGAGAACGAGAACGAGAGAGAACGAGAACGAGAGAGAACGAGAACGAGAACGAGAACGAGAGAGAACGAGAAAGAGAACGAGAGAGAACGAGAAAGAGAACGAGAGAGAACGAGAAAGAGAGAGAACGAGAACGAGAGAGAACGAGAGAGAACGAGAACGGGAGAGAACGAGAACGAGAGAGAACGAGAGAGAACGAGAACGAGAGAGAACGAGAACGAGAACGAGAGAGGGAGAGAACGAGAACGAGAGAGGGAGAGAACGAGAACGAGAGAGAGAGAACGAGAACGAGAGAGAGAGAACGAGAACTAGAATGAGAGAGAACGAGAACGAGAGAGAACGAGAACGAGAACGAGAACGAGAGAGAACGAGAACGAGAGAGAACGAGAACGAGAACGAGAGAGAACGAGAACGAGAACGAGAGAGAACGAGAACGGGAGAGAACAAGAACGAGAACGAGAGAGAACCAGAGAGAACGAGAACGAGAACGAGAGAGAACGAGAACGAACACGAGAACGAGAGAGAACGAGAACGAGAACGAGAAGAAGAGAGAACGAGAACGAGAACGAGAGAGAACGAGAACGAGAACGAGAGAGAACGAGAACGAGAACGAGAGAGAACGAGAACGAGAGAAAACGAGAAAGAGAACGAGAGAGAACGAGAGAGAACGAGAGAGAACGAGAACGAGAAAGAACGAGAGTAAACGAGAACGAGAGAGAACAAGAACGAGAGAGAGAACGAGAACGAGAGAGAGAGTGAACGAGAATGAGAGGGAGAACGAGAACGAGAGAGGGAGAGAACGAGAACGAGAGAGAGAGAACGAGAACGAGAGAGAGAGAACGAGAACGAGAACGAGAGAGAACGAGAACGAGAACGAGAGAGAACGAGAACGAGAACGAGAGAGAACGAGAACGAGAGCGAGAGAGAACGAGAACGAGAGAGAACGAGAACGAGAGAGAACGAGAACGAGAACGAGAACGAGAGAGAACGAGAACGAGAACGAGAGAGAACGAGAACGAGAACGAGAGAGAACGAGAACGAGAACGAGAGAGAACGAGAACGAGAACAAGAGAGAACGAGAACGAGAACGAGAGAGAACGAGAACGAGAACGAGAGAGAACGAGAACGAGAACGAGAGAGAACGAGAACGAGAGAAAACGAGAACGAGAGAGAACGAGAACGAGAACGAGAGAGAACGAGAACGAGAACGAGAGAGAACGAGAACGAAAGAGAGAGAACGAGAACGAGAGAGAGAGAACGAGAACGAGAGAGAGACAACGAGAACGAGAGACAGAACGAGAACGAGAGAGAGAACGAGAACGAGAACGAGAGAGAGAGAACGAGAACGAGAGAGAGAGCACGAGAGAGAGAACGTAGAGAGAGAGAACGAGAGAGAGAACGAGAGAGAGAACGAGAGAGAGAGAGAACGAGAGAGAGAGAAAACGAGAGAGAGAACGAGAGAGAGAGCGAGAACGAGAACGAGAGAGAGAGAACGAGAACGAGAGAGAGAACGAGAACGAGAACGAGAGAGAGAACGAGAACGAGAGAGAGAGAACGAGAACGAGACCGAGAGAGAGAACGAGAGAGAGAACGAGAGAGAGAATGAGAGAGAGAGAACGAGAGAGAACGAGAGAGAGAACGAGAGAGAACGAGAGAGAGAACGAGAGAGAGAGAACGAGAGAGAACGAGAGAGAGGGAACTAGAGAGAGAACGAGAGAGAACGAGAGAGAGGGAACGAGAGAAAGAGAACGAGAGAGTACGAGAAAGAACGAGAGGGAACGAGAGGGAACGTGAGGGAACGAGAGGGAACGAGAGGGAACGAGAGGGAACGAGAGGGAACGAGAGAGAACGAGAGAACGAGAGGGAACGAGAGAGAACGAGAGAACGAGAGAGAGAACGAGAGAGAGAACGAGAGAGAGAACGAGAGAACGAAAGAGAGCACGAGAGAGAGAACGAGAGAACGAGAGAGAGATCGAGAGAGAGAACGAGAGAACGAGAGAGAACGAGAGAGACAACGAGAGAACGAGAGAGAGAACGAGAGAGAACGAGAACGAGAACGAGAGAACTAGAGAGAGAACGAGAGAGAACGAGAACGAGAACGAGAGAGACCGAGAACTAGACCGAGAGTGAGAACGAGAGAGAGAACGAGAGAGAGAACGAGAGAGAACAGGAGAGAGAACGAGAGAGAACGAGAGAGAGAACGGGAGAGAGAGAACGAGAGAGAGAGAGAACGAGAGAGAACGAGACAGAACGAGAACGAGAACGAGAATGAGAGAGAACGAGAACGAGAACAAGAGAGAACGAGAACGAGAACGAGAGAGAACGAGAACGAGAACGAGAAAAGGAGAGAGCGAGAACGAGACAGAGAGAACGAGAGAACGAGAGGGAGAGAACGAGAGAGAGAGAGAACGACAACGAGAACGAGAGAGAACGAGAACGAGAACGAGAAAGAACGAGAACGAGAACGAGAGAGAACGAGAACGAGATCGAGAGAGAACGAGAACGAGAACGAGAGAGAACGAGAACGAGAGAAACCGAGAACGAGAACGAGAGAGAACGAGAACGAGAACGAGAGAGAACAAGTACGAGAACGAGAACGAGAGAGAACGAGAACGAGAACGAGAGAGAACGAGAACGAGAACGAGAGAGAACGAGAACGAGAACGGGAGAGAACGAGAACGAGAACGAGAGAGAACGAGAACGAGAGAGAACGAGAACGAGAACGAGAGAGAACGAGAACGAGAGTGAGAGAGAACGAGAACGAGAGAGAACGAGAACGAGAGAGAACGAGAACGAGAACGAGAACGAGAGAGAACGAGAAAGAGAACGAGAGAGAACGAGAAAGAGAGAGAACGAGAAAGAGAGAGAACGAGAACGAGAGAGAACGAGAGAGAACGAGAACGGGAGAGAACGAGAACGATAGAGACCGAGAGAGATGGAGAACGAGAAAGAACGAGAACGAGAACGAGAGAGAGAACGAGAACGAGAGAGGGAGAGAACGAGAACGAGAGAGAGAGAGAACGAGAACGAGAGAGAGAGAACGAGAACGAGAACGAGAGAGAACGAGAACGAGAACGAGAGAGAACGAGAACGAGAGAAAACGAGAACGAGAGAGAACGAGAACGAGAACGAGAGAGAACGAGAACGAAAGAGAGAGAACGAGAACGAGAGAGAGAGAACGAGAGAGAGAGAACGAGGGAGAGAGAGAGAACGAGAGAGAGAACGAGAGAGAGAACGAGAGAGAACGAGAACGAGAGAGAACGAGAACTAGACCGAGAGTGAGAACGAGAGAGAGAGAACGAGAGAGAGAACGAGAGAGAGAGAAAACGAGAGAGAGAACGAGAGAGAACGAGAGAGAGAACGAGAGAGAGAAAACGAGAGAGAGAACGAGAGAGAACGAGAGAGAGAACGAGAGAGAGAACGGGAGAGAGAGAACGAGAGAGAACGAGAACGAGAACGAGAGAGAACGAGAACGAGAACGAGAACGAGACAGAACGAGAACGAGAATGAGAGAGAAGGAGAACGAGAACGATAGAGAACGAGAACGAGAAATAGAGAGAACGAGAACGAGAACGAGAGAAGGAGAGAGAGAACGAGAGAGAGAGAACGAGAGAACGAGAGGGAGAGAACGAGAGAGAGAGAGAGAACGACAACGAGAACGAGAGAGAACGAGAACGAGAGAGAACGAGAACGAGAACGAGAGAGAACGAGAACGAAAACGAGAGAGAACGAGAACGAGAACGAGAGAGAACGAGAACGAGAGAGACCGAGAACGAGAAGGAGAGAGAACGAGAACGAGAACGAGAGAGAACGAGAACGAGAACGAGAGAGAACAAGAACGAGAACGAGACAGAACGAGAACGAGAACGAGAGAGAACGAGAACGAGAGAGAACGAGAACGAGAACGAGAGAGAACGAGAACGAGAACGAGAGAGAACGAGAACGAGAACGAGAGACAACGAGAACGAGAGAGAACGAGAAAAAAAGAGAACAAGAACGAGAGAGAACGAGAGAGAACGAGAACGAGAGAGAACGAGAACGAGAGAGAACGAGAGAGAACGAGAACGAGAGAGAACGAGAACGAGAACGAGAGACAAAACGAGAACGAGAATGAGAGAGGGAGAGAACGAGAACGAGAGAGAGAGAGCGAGAACGAGAGAGAGAACGAGAACGAGAACGAGAGAGAACGAGAACGAGAACGAGAACGAGAGAGAACGAGAACGAGAACGGGAGAGAACGAGAAAGAGAACGAGAGAGAACGAGAGAGAACGAGAACGAGAACGAGAGAGAACGAGAACGAGAACGAGAGAGAACGAGAACGAGAGAGAACGAGAACGAGAACGAGAGAGAACGAGAACGAGAACAAGAGAGAACGAGAACGAGAACGAGAGAGAACGAGAACGAGAACGAGAGAGAGCGAGAACGAGAACGAGAACGAGAGAGAACGAGAACCAGAGAAAACGAGAACGAGAGAGAACGAGAACGAGAGAGAGAGAACGAGAACGAGAGAGAGACAACGAGAACGAGAGAGAGAACGAGAACGAGAGAGAGAACGAGAACGAGAACGAGAGAGGGAGAACGAGAACGAGAACGAGAGAGAGAGAACGAGAACGAGAGAGAGAGCACGAGAGAGAGAACGAGAGAGAGAGAACGAGAGAGAGAACGACAGAGAGAGAACGAGAGAGAGAAAACGAGAGAGAGAACGAGAGAGAGAACGAGAGAGAGAGAACGAGAACGAGAGGGAGAGAACGAGAACGAGAGAGAGAGAACGAGAACGAGAGAGAGAACGAGAACGAGAACGAGAGAGAGAGAACGAGAACGAGAACGAGAGAGAGAACGAGAACGAGAACGAGAGAGAGAGAACGAGAACGAGAGGGAGAGAACGAGAACGAGAGAGAGAGAACGAGAACGAGAGAGAGAACGAGAACGAGAACGAGAGAGAGAACGAGAAGGAGAACGAGAGAGAGAGAACGAGAACGAGACCGAGAGAGAGAACGAGAGAGAGAACGAGAGAGAGAGAACGAGAGAGAACGAGAGAGAGAACGAGAGAGAACGAGAGAGAGAACGAGAGAGAGAGAACGAGAGAGAACGAGAGAGAGGGAACAAGTGAGAGAGAACGAGAGAGAACGAGAAAGAACGAGAGGGAACGAGAGGGAACGTGAGGGAACGAGAGGGAACGAGAGGGAACGAGAGGGAACGAGAGGAAACGAGAGGGAACGAGAGAGAACGAGAGAACGAGAGAGAGAACGAGAGAGAGAACGAGAGAACGAGAGAGAGAACGAGAGAACGAGAGAGAGCACGAGAGAGAGAACGATTGAACGAGAGAGAGATCGAGAGAGAGAACGAGAGAACGAGAGAGAACGAGAGAGAGAACGAGAGAACGAAGGAGAGAACGAGAGAGAACGAGAACGAGAACGAGAGAGAACGAGAACTAGACCGAGAGTGAGAACGAGAGAGAGAGAGAACGAGAGAGAGAACGAGAGAGAACGAGAGAGAGAACGAGAGAGAACGGGAGAGAGAGAACGAGAGAGAGAGAGAACGAGAGAAAATGAGAACGAGAACGAGACAGAACGAGAACGAGAACGAGAATGAGCGAGAACGAGAACGAGAACAAGGGAGAACGAGAACGAGGGAGAACGAGAACGAGACCGAGATAAGGAGAGAGAGAACGAGACAGAGAGAACGAGAGAACGAGAGGGAGAGAACGAGAGAGAGAGAGAACGACAACGAGAACGAGAGAGAACGAGAACGAGAACGAGAAAGAACGAGAACGAGAACGAGAGAACGAGAACGAGAACGAGAGAGAACGAGAACGAGAACGAGAGAGAACGAGAACGAGAGAGACCGAGAACGCGAACGAGAGAGAACGAGAACGAGAGAGAACAAGAACGAGAACGAGAACGAGAGAGAACGAGAACGAGAGAGAACGAGAACGAGAACGAGAACGAGAGAGAACGAGAACGAGAACGAGAGAGAACGAGAACGAGAACGAGAACGAGAGAGAACGAGAACGAGAACGAGAGAGAACGAGAACGAGAATGAGAGAGAACGACAACGAGAACGAGAGAGAACGAGAACGAGAGAGAACGAGAACGAGAACGAGAGAGAACGAGAAAGAGAACGAGAGAGAACGAGAAAGAGAACGAGAGAGAACGAGAAAGAGAGAGAACGAGAACGAGAGAGAACGAGAGAGAACGAGAACGGGAGAGAACGAGAACGAGAGAGACCGAGAGAGAACGAGAACGAGAGAGAACGAGAACGAGAACGAGAGAGAGAACGAGAACGAGAGAGGGAGAGAACGAGAACGAGAGAGAGAGAACGAGAACGAGAGAGAGAGAACGAGAACTAGAATGAGAGAGAACGAGAACGAGAGAGAACGAGAACGAGAACGAGAACGAGAGAGAACGAGAACGAGAGAGAACGAGAACGAGAACGAGAGAGAACGAGAACGAGGAGGAGAGAGAACGAGAACGGGAGAGAACAAGAACGAGAACGAGAGAGAACCAGAGAGAACGAGAACGAGAACGAGAGAGAACGAGAACGAACACGAGAACGAGAGAGAACGAGAACGAGAACGAGAACAAGAGAGAACGAGAACGAGAACGAGAGAGAACGAGAACGAGAACGAGAGAGAACGAGAACGAGAACGAGAGAGAACGAGAACGAGAGAAAACGAGAAAGAGAACGAGAGAGAACGAGAGAGAACGAGAGAGAACGAGAACGAGAAAGAACGAGAGTAAACGAGAACGAGAGAGAACGAGAACGAGAGAGAGAACGAGAACGAGAGAGAGAGAGTGAACGAGAATGAGAGGGAGAACGAGAACGAGAGAGGGAGAGAACGAGAACGAGAGAGAGAGAACGAGAACGAGAGAGAGAGAACGAGAACGAGAACGAGAGAGAACGAGAACGAGAACGAGAACGAGAGAGAACGAGAACGAGAACGAGAGAGATCGAGAACGAGAGCGAGAGAGAACGAGAAAGAGAGAGAACGAGAACGAGAGAGAACGAGAACGAGAACGAGAACGAGAGAGAACGAGAACGAGAACGAGAGAGAACGAGAACGAGAACGAGAGAGAACGAGAACGAGAACGAGAGAGAACGAGAACGAGAACAAGAGAGAACGAGAACGAGAACGAGAGAGAACGAGAACGAGAACGAGAGAGAACGAGAACGAGAACGAGAGAGAACGACAACGAGAGAAAACGAGAACGAGAGAGAACGAGAACGAGAACGAGAGAGAACGAGAACGAGAACGAGAGAGAACGAGAACGAAAGAGAGAGAACGAGAACGAGAGAGAGAGAACGAGAACGAGAGAGAGACAACGAGAACGAGAAACAGAACGAGAACGAGAGAGAGAACGAGAACGAGAACGAGAGAGAGAACGAGAACGAGAGAGAGAGAACGAGAACGAGAGAGAGAGCACGAGAGAGAGAACGTAGAGAGAGAGAACGAGAGAGAGAACGAGAGAGAGAACGAGAGAGAGAGAGAACGAGAGAGAGAGAAAACGAGAGAGAGAACGAGAGAGAGAACGAGAACGAGAACGAGAGAGAGAGAACGAGAACGAGAGAGAGAACGAGAACGAGAACGAGAGAGAGAACGAGAACGAGAGGGAGAGAACGAGAACGAGAGAGAGAGAACGAGAACGAGAGAGAGAACGAGAACGAGAACGAGAGAGAGAACGAGAACGAGAACGAGAGAGAGAGAACGAGAACGAGACCGAGAGAGAGAACGAGAGAGAGAATGAGAGAGAGAGAACGAGAGAGAACGAGAGAGAGAACGAGAGAGAACGAGAGAGAGAACGAGAGAGAGAGAACGAGAGAGAACGAGAGAGAGGGAACTAGAGAGAGAACGAGAGAGAACGAGAGAGAGGGAACGAGAGAAAGAGAACGAGAGAGTACGAGAAAGAACGAGAGGGAACGAGAGGGAACGTGAGGGAACGAGAGGGAACGAGAGGGAACGAGAGGGAACGAGAGGGAACGAGAGAGAACGAGAGAACGAGAGGGAACGAGAGAGAACGAGAGAACGAGAGAGAGAACGAGAGAGAGAACGAGAGAACGAGAGAGAGAACGAGAGAACGAAAGAGAGCACGAGAGAGAGAACGAGAGAACGAGAGAGAGATCGAGAGAGAGAACGAAAGAACGAGAGAGAACGAGAGAGAGAACGAGAGAACGAGAGAGAGAACGAGAGAGAACGAGAACGAGAACGAGAGAGACCGAGAACTAGACCGAGAGTGAGAACGAGAGAGAGAACGAGAGAGAACGAGAGAGAGAACGAGAGAGAACGAGAGAGAGAACGGGAGAGAGAGAACGAGAGAGAGAGAGAACGAGAGAGAATGAGAACGAGAACGAGACAGAACGAGAACGAGAATGAGAGAGAACGAGAACGAGAACAAGAGAGAACGAGAACGAGAACGAGAGAGAACGAGAACGAGAACGAGAAAAGGAGAGAGAGAGAACGAGACAGAGAGAACGAGAGAACGAGAGGGAGAGAACGAGAGAGAGAGAGAGAACGACAACGAGAACGAGAGAGAACGAGAACGAGAACGAGAAAGAACGAGAACGAGAACGAGAGAGAACGAGAACGAGATCGAGAGAGAACGAGAACGAGAACGAGAGAGAACGAGAACGAGAGAAACCGAGAACGAGAACGAGAGAGAACGAGAACGAGAACGAGAGAGAACAAGTACGAGAACGAGAACGAGAGAGAACGAGAACGAGAACGAGAGAGAACGAGAACGAGAACGAGAGAGAACGAGAACGAGAACGAGAGAGAACGAGAACGAGAGAGAACGAGAACGAGAACGAGAGAGAACGAGAACGAGAGTGAGAGAGAACGAGAACGAGAGAGAACGAGAACGAGAGAGAACGAGAACGAGAGAGAACGAGAAAGAGAGCGAGAGAGAACGAGAAAGAGAACGAGAGAGAACGAGAAAGAGAGAGAACGAGAAAGAGAGAGAACGAGAACGAGAGAGAACGAGAGAGAACGAGAACGGGAGAGAACGAGAACGATAGAGACCGAGAGAGAACGAGAACGAGAGAGAACGAGAACGAGAACGAGAGAGAGAACGAGAACGAGAGAGGGAGAGAACGAGAACGAGAGAGAGAGAGAACGAGAACGAGAGAGAGAGAACGAGAACTAGAACGAGAGAGAACGAGAACGAGAGAGAACGAGAACGAGAACGAGAACGAGAGAGAACGAGAACGAGAACGAGAGAGAACGAGAACGAGAGAGAACGAGAACGAGAACGAGAGAGAACGAGAACGGGAGAGAACGAGAACGAGAACGAGAGAGAACCAGAGAGAACGAGAACGAGAACGAGAACGAGAGAGAACGAGAACGAGAACGAGAGAGAACGAGAACGAACACGAGAACGAGAGAGAACGAGAACGAGAACGAAAACAAGAGAGAACGAGAACGAGAACGAGAGAGAACGAGAACGAGAGAGAACGAGAGAAAACGAGAACGAGAGAGAACGAGAGAGAACGAGAGAGAACGAGAACGAGAGAGAACGAGAACGAGAGAGAACGAGAACGAGAGAGAACGAGAACAAGAGAGAACGAGAGTAAACGAGAACGAGAGAGAACGAGAACGAGAGAGAGAACGAGAACGAGAGAGAGAGTGAACGAGAAAGAGAGGGAGAACGAGAACGAGAACGAGAGAGAGAGAACGAGAACGAGAATGAGAGAGAACGAGAACGAGAACGAGAACGAGAGAGAGAGGCCGAGAGCGAGAGAGAGACAACGAGAACGAGAGAGAAAGAACGAGAACGAGAGAGAGAACGAGAACGAGAGAGAGAGAACGAGAACGAGAACGAGAGAGAGAGAACGAGAACGAGAGAGAGAGCACGAGAGAGAGAACGAGAGAGAGAGAACGTGAACGAGAGAGAGAGAACGAGAGAGAACGAGAGAGAGAGAACGAGAGAGAGAACGAGAGAGCGAGAACGAGAGAGAACGAGGTAGAGAACGAGAACGAGAGAGAGAGAACGAGAACGAGAACGAGAGAGAGAGAACGAGAACGAGAATGAGAGAGAGAACGAGAGAGAGAGAACGAGAGAGAGAACGAGAGAGAGAGAACGAGAGTGAACGAGAGAGAGAACGAGAGAGAAAGAGAGAGAGAACGAGAGAGAACGAGCGAGAGAACGAGAGAGAACGAGAGAGAACGAGAGAGAGGGAACGAGTGAGAGAGAACGAGAGAGAGAGGACGAGAGAGAACGAGAGAGAGGGAACGAGAGAGAGAGAACGAGAGAGAACGAGAAAGAACGAGAGGGAAGGAGAGGGAACGAGAGGGAACGAGAGGGAACGAGAGAGAACGAGAGAACGAGAGAGAGAGAACGAGAGAGAGAACGAGAGAACGAGAGAGAGAACGAGAGAACGAGAGAGAGAACGAGAGAGAGAACGAGAGAACGAGAGAGAGATCGAGAGAGAGAACGAGAGAACGAGAGAGAGAACGAGAGAGAGAACGAGAGAACGAGAGAGAGAACGAGAGAGAGAACGAGAGAGAGAACGAGAGAGAGAACGAGAGAACGAGAGAGAGAACGAGAGAACGAGAGAGAGAAGGAGAGAAGGAGAGAGAGAACGAGAGAAGGAGAGAGAGAGAACGAGAGGGAGAAAACGAGAGAGAGAGAACGAGAGAGAGAGAACGAGAGAGAGAGAACGAGAGAGAGAGACCGAGACAGAGGACGAGAGATAGAGAGAGAGCGAGAGAGAGAGAGAGAACGAGAGAGAGAACGAGAGAGAGAGAACGAGAGAGAGAGAACGAGAGAGACCGAGAGAGAACGAGGGGGACAACGAGAGAGAACGAGAGGGAGAACGAGAGAGAACGAGAGAGAGAAAGGGAGAGAACGAGAGAAGGAAAGGGAGAGAACGAGAGAGAGAAAGGGAGAGAACGAGATAGAGAAAGGGAGAGAACGAGAGAGAGAAAGGGAGAGAACGAGAGAGAACAAGAGAGAACGAGAGAGAACGAGAACGAGAACGAGAAGGAGAAGGAGAACGAGAACGAGAGAGAGAGAACGAGACCGAGAACGAGAGAGAGAGAACGAGGACGAGAGAGAGAACGGGAACGAGAACGAGAACGAGAGAGAGAACGAGAACGAGAGAGAGAGAACGAGAACGAGAGAGAGAACGAGAACGAGAGAGAGAGAACGAGAACGAGAACGAGAGAGAGAGAACGAGAACGAGAGAGAGAACGAGAACGAGAGAGAGAGAACGAGAACGAGAGAGAAGGAGAACGAGAACGAGAACGAGAGAGAGAGAAGGAGAACGAGAACGAGAACGAGAGAGAGAGAACGAGAACGAGAACGAGAGAGAGACAACGAGAACGAGAACGAGAGAGAGAGAGATTGAGAACGAGAACGAGAGAGAGAACGAGAACGAGAACGAGAGAGAGAGAACGAGAGACAGAGAACGAGAACGAGAGAGAGAGAACGAGAGACAGAGAACGAGAGAGAGAACGAGAGAGAGAGAGAGTACGAGAGAGAGAACGAGAGAGAGAGTACGAGAGAGAGAGAACGAGAGAGTGAGAGAGAACGAGAGAGAACGAGAGAGAGAGAGAACGAGAGAGAGAGTGAGAGAACGATTGAGAGAGAGAACGAGAGAGAGAGAGAACAAGAGAGAGAGAACGAGAGATGGAGAGAACGAGAGAGAGAGAGAACGAGAGAGAGAACGAGAGAGAGAGAGAACGAGACAGAGAGAGAACAAGATAGGGAGAACGAGAGAGAGAGAACGACACAGAGAGAGAACAAGAGAGAGAGAGAACGAGAGAGAGACAGAGAGCGAGAGAGAGAGAACGATAGAGAGAGAACGAGAGAGAGAGAGAACGAGAGAGAGAGAACGAGAGAGAGAGAACGAGAGAGAGAACGAGAGAGAGAGAGTGAACGAACAGAGAGAGAGAACGAGAGAGAGAGAGAGAGAACGAGAGACAGAGAACGAGAGAGAGAGAGAATGAGAGAGAGAACGAGAGAGAGAGAACGAGAGAGAGAGAACGAGAGAGAGAGAACGAGAGAGAGAGAACGAGAGATAGAGAGAACGAGAGAGAGAGAGAACGAGAGAGAGAACGAGAGAGAGAGAAAACGAGAGAGAGAACGAGAGAGAGAGAACGAGAGAGAAAACGAGAGAACGAGAGAACGAGAGAAGGAGAGAAGGAGAGAACGAGAGAAGGAGAGAATGAGAGTAGGAGAGAACGAGAGAACGAGAGAAACGAGAGAAGGAGAGAACGGGAGAACGAGAGAACGAGAGAACGGGAGAACGAGAGAACGATGAGAACGAGAGAACCAGAGAGAGAGAGAACGAGAGAACGAGAGAAGGAGAGAACGAGAGAACGAGAGAGAGAGAGAACGAGTGAACGAGAGAACGAGAGAAAGAGAGAACGAGAGCACGAGAGCACGAGAGCACGAGAGCTACAGAGCACGAGAGCACAAGAGCACGAGAGCACAAGAGCACGAGAGCACGGGAGCACGGGAAGACGGGAGCACGGGAGCACGGGGAGCACGAGAGCACGGGAGCACGAGAGCACGAGGAGAACGAGAGAGACGAGAGAACGAGAGCACGAGAGCAAGAGAGCACGAGAGCACGGGAGCACGAGGAGAACGAGAGCAGAAGAGAACGAGAGAAGGAGAAAACGGGAGCACGAGAGCACGAGAGCACGAGAGCACGAGAGCACGAGAGCACGAGAGAACGAGAGAACGAGAGAACGAGTGAACGAGAGAACGAGAGCACGAGAGCACGAGAGCACGAGAGCACGAGAGCACGAGAGCACGGGAGCACGGGAACACGGGAGCACGGAGCACGGGTGCACGGGAGCACGGGAGCACGAGAGCACGGGAGCACGAGAGCACGAGAGAACGAGAGAACGAGAGCACGGGTGCACGAGAGCATGAGAGCACGAGAGCACGAGAGCACGGGAGCACGAGAGCACGAGAACCCGAGAGCAGGAGAGACGAGAAGGGGAGAACGATAGAACGAGAGAACGAGAGAACGAGAACGAGAGAACGAGAGAGAGAACGAGAACGAGAGAACGAGAGAGAGAGAACGAGAAGGAGAGAACGAGAGAGAGAACGAGAACGAGAGAACGAGAGAGAGAACGAGAACGAGAGAACGAGAGAGAGAACGAGAACGAAAGAACGAGAGAGAGAATGAGAGAGAGAACGAGAGAGAGAAAACAAGAGAGAGAACGAGAGAGAGAACGAGAGAGAGAG
>JAUKNK010000388.1:187500-235624 GCA_030765055.1 Mantis religiosa | reverse complement strand
GGCTCCTGAGGGCATCCATTCGAGAATCACCTCCTCAGCCACCTTCGCGACGAACACCCACAGACGCACGGCACTCCGTCCCAAGTTCAGCTCCAGTAGGGCCTCCTTCTCCACAGGCAAGGTGCCGCCCGATGCCAACACAAGCTGGTATGGTCGGCTCGGCTTCCTCGTCGGCAAACCATTCGCCACGTCAGGTCTGATGATGGTCACGGCTGCCCCAGTGTCCACCAGCACGCGGCACGGCTTTCCTCTTACCCAACCGTCCGCGATGAGGCTGTCATCCATACGCCGGCTGACGGCGCGCAGTGTCACTCGAGGGGGATGGTGGTGATGGCGCCGACGTGCCCCTCTCCACGACGGCCCTTACTCGTTTTCCGGCTGCTCTTCCTGGTGTGGGCAGTCTCTCCGCAGGTGTCCGGGCTGTCCACGCCCCCAACACAGGCCACTAGGTGTTCGACGGCGTCCCTCAGCTGGTCTTCTGTCTCCGGCGTAGCGGACACTCCTCGATCTCGACGTCGGGATAGAGGCTACCTTGGCCGCCTCCATCCTTAATGCCGCTGTCAGCGCCTCGTGGATGGTTATATAATCGCCGAGCATTAGGCGCTGACCGAATCTCCGTGTCCCGTACCCCGTCGACAAAGTTGTAAGCGGCATCCCGGGATACAGAACTCCAGTGGCAGGTCAACAAGGCCTTGCTAGCCAGCTGCTCGATCGCTATGGCGAACTCCTGCAGCGTCCTCCCCTCCGACTGCTGCGACCTTGCCTTTAGCTGGCTGCGGTATGCTGCGGCTAAGCGGTGGTTTCCGAAGCGATTGTCCAGGGCCTCCCAGATGTCCTTGGGCACCGCCGTCGTCTGCACCGCGTTTAGGGATTTCCGCGGCCCGTCCCTGGAGGCTGGCTATTAACTGTGTGGCCTCCTCCTTCGGTGACCATCTGTTGTGCTTGGCCACTGTGTCGAACTGGCGGCGGAAGACCTCGAATGTTGACGCGCCGTCATATTTCGGAGGTTTGACGCGCGCCGATGTTGTGTCGCGTCCCGGGCGTCAGCCTTCAAATCCTTCAGTCTCCTGCCGACGACGTCCTCCACCATGGCGTTCAGGGACTTGACGCTGCTGTCGGCCTTTCCCTCCAGGTTGTTTTACGCGGTTCGCGAGGTCTTCGACGTCTTCAACCATGACGTTCAGGGACTTGGCGTTATGGTCGGCCTTTTCCTCTAGGTCATTGAAGCGGTTCGCCAGGTCCTCGACGTGCTCGTCCACTTGGCCCATCCGCTTGCCCAGCTCCGTCACGTTATCCCTCACGCCGGCCAACTGTTCCTCAATTTGGCGGCGAGGACCTCGTTCGCCTCCTTCATTTCCGTGGTCAGACTGTCGTTCGCTGCCTTCATTTCTGTGGTCAATTTGGTCTTTATTTCTTTCAACTCTGCGGCCAGGTTGTTATTTGCCGCTTCTGTTTTTGTTGTTAACTCGTTGATCTTCGCGGCCAAGTTGTTTTTTGCCGCTTCCGACTTCGCTGTTAATTAGTTCATCTTCTGCAAAAGCATTTCCAATGCCACTTCCATAGCCATAATGTTCGGTGATGTTGTTGTCCCGCTTCCTGACACCAGTTGTGACTTAGTGGGTTCGTGAATTAATAAAACGAGGTTACGAAACACAAAAACTACACTTTATTTTCCTATCAAATACATTCGTCACCATTACAGTTTGCTAGCTAACCTTAAACTGTTTATTTTTACTAAAACTACATTCAACTGTCCGTCGCTACCGGTCTTCATTTTTCATCGGCTTCGCGATTCTGCCGCCAGGGCGACAATGTCATCAATTACTATTTTGGTTCTAACGGTGTCTTTACCTCGAAGCGCCATTGCTTTTGTTTTATTTGCTGAAATGTTGAAATTATAATTCTTACATAACTTCTGTAAAATATATACTGCTCTTTGCAGCTCGTCTTCAGTTTCACTTGTAAGTATTTGGTCATCCGCAATTAGCATCGTCTTAAGAATAAAATTGTGTGCAAGATGAATGCCTCCGTTAATCTTAAACATATAATTTTGTTTCATTAAAATATTTAATAAATACGGAATATATCAATGTGCATTTATGAAGTATTTTCACACCATGAATCTCATGTACTTGTAATGTATCATGTGTGTAGAAATTTTAGTCTTGCAGCAACAATAGCACTTCCTTCAAGCAGAAATTTGTGACCTTCATTGGTTCTCCTAAATCTGAACTCAAAAAATTTCATAATATTATGCATAGAACATATTGTCACCAAATTATCGGAAACCACGACCAACTGACAGCTGAGTAGGGGACCGGAGGCATTCAGCCCACGCCTACCAATTTATTTCGTGTCACTAACTGAGGAGATGATTAGTGAAGTGTCACTGGTCGCTGGCCGCCTCTTTCCCCTCTCCCCTGGCGTCTGGAGCATTCGGGCTTATTTTCTGAACCGCGAGACTTCCAGAAGCAGCGATATCCCTACATAAGGCCTGCAGTGGGCGTGGCATACCATACGTCGTGGACGTCGTTCGCGAACGAACATGCACGTTGTATGCCAAGATCACTCCCCACCCTAACCAGCTGGTGGACACACTCGGTCAATACGACCACCGTCTCTCCAGGAGACGGAGGAGCTATCGCCTACCCAAGGACGCCCTTGGGTGGTAGAGTCTGCCTCTCTTCCCTCCCCTAACAATAACCGCCAGGTCACCTCGCACCCTCGCCGCGGTTGGCAGGTTAACACCTGCAGTCGTGCCCTGGGACGCGCGCACGACCTGGAAATACCAACACCATTAACCCAATTTCCATCTGGCCTCTCGCTACTGGTTCCACCACGGCTTGTCGGCTCGCTAGCGACCGCAAAAGAGGGTGGGACGGGCACTGTTCCCCCAAGGGGGAATATTCCGGCACCAGAAGCATCAGCAGAGGCCAACTGCGCCGTCTAACATAACGACACGCAAGCTTGCGCAAATACTTACATCTATTTTACCGCACAGGTAAATCCGTACAGCGGATAGGTACCGTGGCGTGTAACCCTCCGTCCGGGAGAACCCGGGCGACCTGCACCTGCTCTTGGGTCAGTTCATTTCTTGGCGATCAGCCGTGAGGAGCGCCGCGTGAGTGGACGGACTGGAAGACGGTGTACGTGTATCAGAGGAGTTACGCGTAACTGTGCGCGTGCAATTGACCTGTGACAGAGGAACTGGTGAATTGTAATTGTGTGCGCTAAGTAATCCGCAAGTGCTTCAACTGTAATTCGATGGAAATAAAGAACATTTTGAGTTTGTGCAATTGGACTTTTAATTTCACGAACCCACAAAGTTACAATATATCCTAATACAGATTGCTTCTTGTGGCTCAACCAAATTTTTATTTCAGATCTAATCTAATAATCTGTAGCATACGGTAAAGATATAAAGCTAATTGCTTCAGAAATGAGGAACTTCCAATGTTCACAGATTGGTTACCTTAACACTACTAATTTCTTTTCGAAAGTAAATAACAGTATAGTGGGGCACCGGGTACATAGGTAGGTAAGTGTCCTGAATTCATCCGGGAAGCTCTTGGGAAACCTCGTGTTTCATGATGCGTGCCTAACGGCTGTTTAAGTGCTCGTGCAGCTAGCGAAAGGAACTCAGGGCTCGGCGAAGGGCTTTCGGGAAGTATATGTGGACATATAACTGGACCACTAGGGAGAAATTAGAAAGGCAGGATTCTATTACTTTTCCATGTAAGTCAAAAGCATCGGCAAGGAAATTATTTATGGAAGTAGCGTTAGGCTTTATTCACACAACACAGACACTCCGTAGGGAGATAAAATTAATTCTTCAGGTGTCATTATACAGGTACAGATAAGTATGTCATAGTTGAGAGTGAGTTTGGAGGTATGTCGGCGGCGATGACACTATATAGACGTGTCTATGGGGTAGAGCAAAACAGTTCAGTGCCTGTAGTAAACCAACCGCATTAATTGATAACAAAACGGGGAACTGTATTTATTTACACCTGTTTTTACAATAATATTAAAAATAAATTCAACAACTCTCCAAACATAACTTCTCATTTAATGCTTTATATCTGTTACGCGTGTCATCTTTATTTAAAATAAACACGCATGCCAGAGAAAAGAACCTTGTCACTCAAAAACAAAAGTAGCAGAGCATTTCTGGACCAAAGTAATTATAGTTCACTTATCAACAAGGTTAATTTTCATTGAAATAGCTGACAAGTAACTTTGTATTCTTTTGGCATTGTACTTCATATTTTATTTAAACTAACATCATCCATTGTTATGTAACTTTGACGATGAATAAAATAGATACAATAAAGGTTAAAGGAAATCTGGATCCATTGTGCTAAGAGTTACCAGACATTAATCTTCTAGTATAAGAGAAAGCCTCCAACGATAAATCATCGACGACGACTAAAATGATATTCAAATGAGTACAGCGTACATGGAGCCTAGATTTATCAGACATTCATCTTTCAGGAGTAGGAAAAGCGTTCAACGTTAAGTAATATCGGAACATGAATGAGATGAAGTTCAAATGAGTACAGGGTACATAGAGCTCAGAGTTACCAGACATTCATTTTGCAGAATAAGGGAAAACCTCCAAAGTTAGGCCATATCGGACGATGAATGAAATAATGTTCAAATGAGTACAGGGTTCGTCGAGGTTAGAGTTGTCAGACATTCATTTTTCAGGATAAGGGAGGCCTCCAACGTCAACAAATAGGGACGATGAATGAAATGATGTTCAAATGAGTCCAAGGTACATATGGCAAAGAGTTACCGACTTTTCTCTTTCAAGACAAGGGACAACATCCAACATTAAATGTGTAGTGTTTAATGCCCGCTTTTACTACATACGGCATCGCAGGCGATGACACTGATAATACATGGGATGAAGATGGAGCAGCGGTGGAATGAGATGGCGGGGGAAACAGGAGATCCCGGAGAAAACCCGCCCCAGCACTGTGTTGTCCACCACAAATCTCACTTTGCAGTCGCCTGGGATCGAACCCGGGCCGCCTTGGTGAGAGCCAAGTGGTCTAACCACTGAGCCACGGCGCGGCCATCTCCAACGTTAAGACACACAGGACGATGAATGAATGATGTTCAAATGAGTACAGGAGACATAGAGCTTAGAGTTACCAGACATTCGTCTTTCAAGATAAGGGAAAAGCTCCAACGTTAAGTCATATCGGACGATGAGTGAAATGATGTTCAAATGAGTACAGGATACATAGAGCTTAGAGTTACCAAACATTCATCTTTCAGGATAAGGGAAATCCTCCAACGTTAAGTCATATCGGACGTTGAATTAAATGACGCTCAAATGAGTACAGGGCACATGGAGCTTAGAGTTACCGGACATTCATCTTTCAAGATAAGGGAAATCCTCCAACGTTAAGTCATATCGGACGATATTTGATGATTTGATGATTTTCAAATGAGTACAGGGTGCATAGAGCTTAGAGCGGCCGGACATTCATCTTTGAAGATAAGGGAAAAGCTCCAACGTTAAGTCATACCGGACGATGAATGAATGATGTTCTAATGAGTAACTGATATATAGAGCTTAGAGTTACCGGACATTCATCTTTTAAGTTAAGGGAAAATCTCCAACGTTATGTTATACAGGCCGATGAATGAATGATGTTCAATTAAGTACAGAGTGCGTAAACGTTAGAATTATCCTACATTCATCTTTCAGGATAAGGGAAAGCCTCCAAAGTTAAGTCATATCGGACGATGAATGAGACGATGTTCAAATGAGTCCAGGATTCATAGAGCTTCGGGTAACCCACATTCATATTTCAAGATATGGGAAACCGCCAACGATAAGTCATATCGGACGATGAATGAAATGATGTTCAAGTGAGTGCAAGGTACATATGTTTTAGAGTTCACAGACACTTATCTTTCAAGATAAGGGACAACCTCCAGGATTCTCATATCGACGAATGAATGATATGAAGTTCAAAACAGTACACGGTACATAGAACTTAAAGAGTTACCCGACATTCATCTTTTAGGCTAAGGGAGAACCTGCAACGTTAAGATACATAGGACGATGAATGAAATGATGTTGAAATGAGTCCAAGGCACACATGGCTTAGTTCTAACAGACGCTTATATGGCAACAAAATGGACAACTTCCGGCGTTGTGATATCGAACCACGAATTATATGAGTTTCAAATGAGTAAAGGTACAGAGAGTTTTGAGTTAGCATACATTCACTTTCAGGATGAGGGAAAATCTCCAACTTTAAAACATATCGGTCGATGAATGAGAGGCTGTTCAAATGAGTCCACGCTACATAAAGCTTAAAGTTAACAGATATTTATCTTTCATGAAAAGAGAAAAACTTCAGCGTTGTCATATTGGACGATGATTAAAATGATGTGTAAATGAAACCAGGGTAAATAGAGCTTAGAGTTGTCAGACGTTTATTTCTCCGGTTAAGGGAAAACCTACAGCGTTGTTTTATCAAATGATGAATGAAATGAGGTCAGGGAATATAGAGCTTAGAGTTACCCGATATTCTTCTTTCAAGTTAAGGGGAAAACTCCAGAGTTATCATTTCTGAAATGAATGAAATGACGTTGAAAGTAGACCAGTGCTGCTGGCTTAGAGTTAACAGACATTCATCTTTCTGGATAACGGAAAGGTCCAAGGAAAATCTTACCGAGATAAGTCATTTGGTCGAGATTTGAAATCGAGACCTCCTTAACGCGAGGTAGACACGCTGCCACCTATGCCACAGGGGTGAGTAAATCCTGGATTCGTTCTTTGGCTACAAGATACGGATATTAGTGATCACCTTTTACGGGGTTTACTTGGTAAATAGGTGAATGCTATGGGTTGCTAATCTGACACGCCTTTCCTATTGTCCCGGTTTTCTCTTATCATCTTCATCTGAATATACTTTGTATGTGTAACTGACGGTGCTCTGGGAAATGCAGCTGTTCGGCGAAAAACTGGATTTTAGAGGCTTCCTCAGAAACTAGGCCGCACGTAGTGTAGCAAATATAAGCTCCAGGGTATCAAAGAGGGTAATCCACACAAAGTGAAGACTGACCTCCCCTTTAATGACCAGGGAGTTACTGATCTGTACCGAAAGGGCGCCCCGTAAGGGAAGGGATCCGTCCCCTTCAGCTGCCGTGGTGCGGACGAAGCGGACCTTTAGCACTCGTGCTCTGACGTTACCAGAGGAACCTCGGGCCGAACATCTGAGCCCCTCTGGGAGTTGTTCGGATTTGGTTGGTCTCGAGGGGGCAGTGGTTCCCTATACCCGTGGGAATCGGGTATGTCTTCGGACGGGGTTGAGGGAAGTTATTGATTCTCCCGGGTATTAGCCTGCAAAGCTACTAGAAGTTGTGCTAGATCGCCAGGCGACCCCACCGAGGTCATATCGGTAGCCTTCCCATTGTGGAGCTGGCGCGCGTAAGTGGCGTATCCACTTCCATCCCGTCTTGTGTCCTAGGACCAGATGGGGGGGCCTTGTTTGTAACCCAGGTCTTGCCCTATGGAAAGCCCCATGGAGGACGCCGAGCGCCCTTTGGTACAGCTCAGATAACTCCCTGGTTGAAAGAGGCCCGGTTCTTGTTCCTACGGGTTCAGGACTAATGGGAGTGGAACCTCTGGACTCAACTGTACCGAAAGGGCGCTCATCACCTCCATGGGGCTATCCATAGGGCAAGACCTAGAGACTAACAAGCAACCCCCCCCCCATCTGGTCCTGTGGACTCAAGACGGGATGGAAGTGGATACACCACTTACGCGCACCAAACACAAAGGTAAAGACTACCGATTAATCTCGGTAGGGCCGCCTGGTGATCTAGCACACTTTCTACTAGCTTTGCTGGCTAGTACGCAGGAATATATGGCTTCCCTCAACCCCGTCCGTAGACGTACCCGATCTCCCACGGGTATCGCGAACCACTGCCCCCTCGAGTCCAACCCAATCCGAACAACTCCCATTCAGAGGCTCTAATTTTCTGTCCGAGGTTCCTCCAGTAACGTTAGAAGTACCACGAGTGCTAAGAGTCCGCAGTGCTCGCACCACGGTAGCTGAAGGGGACGGATCGCCTGCCCTAAGGGGAGTGTAGCAAATAAATTTGTATTAGATTTATTGATGTTGCATATAATGGAAGGATTTTTTACCACATGGCGGGTTCATACGCAACACGCCTTGCTGGCGCCAATAAGTGATGTAATGGCTTAGGTAGCATGGGAATTGCATAATACTGTGACTTTGTGAGTTCGTGAAATTAAAAGTCCAATTGCACAAACTCAAAATGTTCTTTATTTCCACCGAATTACAGTTGGAACACTTGTCGATTACATAGAAATACGTAGCGCACACAGTTACAATTCACCAGTTCGTCTGCCACAGGTCCACACTACACTCAAAATTACGTACAGCTCCTCTGATGCCCGTACACAGTCTTTCAGCGCTTTCGGCGCTTCTCACGGCTGCTCGTCAAGAACTGAGTTCACTGCAGGACTTATATAGGAAAGATCGACGTTTCTGGAAGTCTCGCGGTTCAGTGAATCTTCCCGAACGTTAGCGCTTCAAGATAAATGGGTAGGCGTGGCCTAAATGGCTCCTGTCACCTACCCTGCTGCTAGCTGGTCGGGCCTTCCGATAATTAGGTGACAATACGAATCAAAGTATAAACTTGGAAGAAGCGTAGGGACAGTGAAGCACAAATTAGTACAAAAGTGAATCGAGAAGATATTGACACATTGCTTCACTCACACTGTTTATTCACAGGACATGTTTCAAGAGGTCTTGCTTCTATCCTCAGCTGATACTCGACTAGTGTAAGTTGTAGTGGAAAGAAGAGAAAGAAGAAACCACTACAACTTGCACTAGTTGAGTATCAGCTGATGATAGAAGCAAGAGCTCTTGAAACATTTCCTGTGAATAAACAGTGTGAGTGAAGCAATGTGTCAATATCTTCTCGATTCACTTTTGTACTGACAATACGAATGTTCAGGGGAAATCACCTTCTACACCGTTAGTGGCGTCAGCAAAATTGAAATTGTTCCTGAAGCTTCGATTGGTAAGTGTTGGGGAGGGGAAAGGGGAAGCTTTAGCATGATCAAGCCAGTAGTTTGGGGGCGCGAGTAGTAGTTGAGTTGAAGTCACCGAGGGAGGGTCCGTTTGTGTCATCTCTATGGCCCGAGGCTGGGGCACTACCAGCAGTATGTATAGGTACTCTGTTATTGTTTCATAAATGCATTATTGATTGCGATTGAGGTAGTTCTGTATGCGTAAAGGTAGTTAGTCATCTCTTTTCACAATTTCTAAAGTCCCTGGATCCTCTTAGTAAAATCATGCTTGATCAGCGGGTATACGCTCCCTAAGAGGGGACGTATGCAAATATTCATGGTTTTACATAAATAGCCATAACATTCAAAGTTTTCAAGTTACAGAAGTGAAACATAGTATACTCATTTAGGATAATACAGTTAATATGCACAATTTTTTTTCATAATAGTCCATTGTTTGAAACTAATGCTACATATTATTTATATATTCAGAGATATTTACAAATTTAAGCCCGTTTTTTCAAAATTCACATATGTTATCTTTCTGAAATTTGGTATATTATTTTAAAATACATTAAAATGAATTTGTTGGATTTAGATTTTTTATTGAAGCTGTATAGAATTTAAAAAAAAAAATGTTAATCATATGCATCCTTTAAGAATTAAAATAATTTCATATATTTTGTATCATCTTATTCCATCTGGAGCTTAATCTTAAATTCTAGAACCAACAAAATGTTCATTGTAGCATAAGAAAGCTGTGTGCTAAATTGTATCACTGTAGATGAAGTAGTTTGAGAGAAAAATGGGTTGAAGTTGTAGAAAATGCAAGTTACGGGGAAAGGCAATTAAAAATACAATAAGTATTAATCAATTTGCCTTTTAATTTTAAGTCAGAACTTCCCATATCCATAGTCTGTATCCTCATTCTGGTCTTCTTTTAAATTCCTCTTCTGTCTTGCTTCTTTCTGCACCAGCGATGCGAATGTTGTCGATACTCTGCAAAATTGTTTCCATAAATACACCAGGTTGATACCCTAACTGGTGCATAACTTTCTTTCTGCCAACATTTCCATCATTAAGCACTATTACAGCGTCAACTGTATGATACCCTAACAGGTGCATAAATTTCTTTCTGCCAAAATTCCACTTGTTAAACACTATTGCAGCGTCAACTGTAGCAATTTTCACCACTATGGAAGACACAAATGATGTTTTGGGACATCTAGAGCATTTAATTTTTTAAAGGTACATACAGACCACGTACAGTCATAATATTTTGGTGTTTGATAGCTAACACTATGTACTATTTTACAAAACAATAAAAAAAATAGATTTTTCGAACAGCTTCTCGTACGTTCCCCCTTAATGTCGGCCCTCTTGCGTATAGGTTTTTGTAATATTTTAGGTTGCTAAAGTGAAGTAATTTACGGGGACCATGACAATACATTTACACATCCGGATACTCTCCTGCAGGAGACCCGTGAGAGGTATTTCTGATGTAGAATAGTTTCAACTGGAAACATTAAGGACCCCGCCTTTGGAGACATACATAGGCACTTGGACCTTCTCACTCTCCAAGTATCCCTTTCTTCTTTCTTTGTTTTAAAAAGGTTAATAGGTAATCTAAGGACCTTGGATTACAGGAGAGATCCCTACATTTGAGGCCTGACCAAATTATCGAGTTGGAAGGCCTGTTACCTTGTTTAAAGAACGTTCCCCCAATTCTGCTGCACGTAGACGCGTATTAATTTAAAAATCCCTGCATAAACTGTCCACAGAGATTCTGTGCAAAGCACAGAACGTAGTCACGTTTTGCCGCATCAAATGACATTTTCACGCTTAACTTAAATGTTGAACATTAAACGTTCCTACAAACTGAGGAGCAAAATTAGAACGCTAGGCTTCTAGGTTAATTTCCTTGTTTCTCTTTCCCCCTACTACATATTAGTTCATAAATTTGTCCTAGGAAGCCAGATATGTGTTTCTTTTGGAGCCGGATACAGCGGACACTGGCGAAACAAGTCTCTGGACAATGGTTAAAACCTCAGTATGTATGTCTCAAGTTCTCTTGGGAGTAAAATTGTGGCTTTACTGCTACGCTGATAAATCGTGCTATAAATTTTAATGCTTTATTCTCCGCACATACATCTAGGGAACTCTGTGGCGGAATGCCATCCAGTATAAAGAAGGTAACAAATAAACCAGCGAGAAAAACCAGGATGTGCTTTAAGAGCAAGGGACATCTGAAAGAAAAACAAACTTGCCTTTGTAAGGAGAAAAGAACTACGAGTATAACTTGCCGTAAAAAGTACAGAAGCAAACGGGCGAGCGGGAAGAAGCAATTTAGCAGTTGTATTATGGACATGGAATTTGGTTTATTGGCTAGAAACAGCTGCAACACGAAACTATGAAATACAGGAAGATATGTAAAATCCAAAAGAAATAAAGTTTGGAACAATACATACAGGTCCTTATCCATTCTTATTTCTACAAAATATTTTCCAAGTGCACAGTTTGCCATACAATTAATTTATTCCAAACAAACGTTCGTTCAAATAGTTTAATACTTTATGACTACAGTGAGAATAAGGGGAATGGAGAACAGCTATTAAGGTCAAATGTGTTTTCTTTTATACTGGTCACTATTCGATAGATTTTAAGTTCTATTCTCTTTGCATAATCAAGGGGAAATAGAGGAATTACGGCTCTACATTTGACAAATATAAGGTAATCGTGGGCGAATCAGGTCAAAATCTTTAAAATCCTTCACAGAAGCTCTATTTCTCAAATAAATAGGGAATCTTTTATATAATACTGAGGCATAGTTATTTTATATTGTAAAATGATAAATTTTTCCAAGAAGGATTTTCTGTACTTTTCCGTTCCATTTTTATTCCCAGCGGAAACTAATACAAATCGCTCGTAATTGGAGGACTTCGCAGACTTGACCACAAAATTGGCATTTCCTTGTGATGCTTCAATTGAATAGACGGCAAGGGATAGTCGTTAGGGAATATCAACATGTCTATGACTAAGGCGTGAAATATATTAAATGTTTAAATCAGATCTACCTGTGTTCCTGGTACGGCTTACATAGGGAGGAGCACACCTTCACCTTGTGATATATATAACCTTATATCGTTTTCTATTTGATCCATCGGTTCCTTGTTGCCTTCCAGTTATGCTGCTTCATTTGTACGAGGCCTGTTCAATAAGGAATGATCACAATTTCTCTTGACAACGTATCTTTGCTTATCCTCATAATTTTGATGGTCCATCTCAAAATGGTCTTCCCTGAATGCGATGCACTTGGCCCAGCGTTTGTGCCAGTCTTCAAACAAATGCTAGAAATCATTTTTAAGAGATCCTTTAAAATCGCCTCCGCAGCCTTCACCACTGCTTCTGATGATGGATAATGCCTCCCACGAAGACGTTTCTTCAAGTTAGGAAACAGAAAATAGTCACATGGGGCTAAATCCGGCCTATAGTGAGGGTAACGTGTGCACTTCAGGTTGCTTTTTGCAAGATATTCAGCAACAACTTTGGCAATATGCGGCCGCGCATTGTCGTGGTGTAGCATGCAGCCTGCTTCACGGAAATGTCGTATTTTGCGTCTGATATTGACTCTTAATGTTTTCAGGACATTCATGTAGTATTGTCCAGTTACTGATGTGTGAGCAGGTACAACATACTGATAAACCATTCCATGAGTATCAAAGAATGAGGTGACCATAACTTTCCCAGCAGAAGCAAACTACTTTTGTTTCTTAGGGGTTGGTGATGAAGAAGATTTCCACACTGAGATTTGCTGTTTACTGTCATGATCAACATGATGTAGCCAAGTTTCATCAGCAGTGATTACGTTTGAAAGAAACTCCGGATCTTCCTCTAATATCAACTTTAACTGCATGCAGACCTATATGCGAATGTCCTATTGTTCAGGAATTAACAGTCTTAGAACCCATCGCGCACAAACACGTCTCATGTGTAATGTTTCTGTCACCAACGTGTAGGTGGCACGAAATGAAATGTTCAGTATTTCAGAAAGTGATATTAACGTAATTCGTCGATTCTCTCTCACAATGACAGCAGCAGTGTAGATGTTTTCTACCGTAAGAGCAGTAACTGGAACACCGTGTCCATCTACTTTTGAAATTGATTGTCTCCCTCTTAAAATATTTTAAACCACCTTCGATTTGTGCTGTAGGGAGGAACAGACCCTCCTTAAGTCTCCTGACATTGTATAGGTCTCAACTGAAGATTTGTTGGGAAGAAAGCAGAATTTCAAAGCCTCATGTTCTTCCTCGCGTGATAGCCGATACTGAACAGGTCTGTACCTGCCTGGTTCTCACAGGCGGAAACCAGGAGTACCAACAATGAAACTACAATGGCGTATTTGTTTCACGTTAAGGTAACAGAATGTAATTAATTTGAATTTTAGTGCGAAAAATTATGACTGTAAAAATTATGGCCATTCTTTATTAACAGCCCTAGTAGAAATTTTGCGGAACACCTTCTGACGAGGATCGGCGCAAGTGTTGTCACCTGCGGTGCCGTACGTAGTAAAAGCAGGCGCTAAATACTGCACAACTTACATCTCTACATCGAAACTGTGGACTGAAGAGAATCTTCCTATGTTTACCATATGCAGTAAAGGAAATATAAAATGTAACCTCATTGGTGCACGTCTTACTGCAACAGCAAGCCTTGCAGATGTTTCGTGATCTTTGCCATGCTGCGATAAACTGATCTTGTTCCGTAAGCACTTCTCCCCAAACATTTAACCGCATCATTCATTCTCTGAGCCATTTTGTCGCCAGATAACTCATTTATCCCGCTCTTAGGGTGAGCAGCGTTACGTTTGACTCTAATGCACATTTCACTTTACCAATACTAACTCAATTTGCTTTTCTCTGCTCATGTTTAACTCGGCCGGCACCCACTAACGCATCAAATCACACTTTATCGCCATAAGGTCTATAATCTAGTCGCATGTGGGGATTCATCAAAGCGTGTAATTCTATTTGAAGCTATAACTTTAACATGGGTTTTTATAGATTACAGTTTACGTTTGATGCTGGGAATATCGCTGCAGCAATTGGCTACAAATAACACGTAACTTGGAAATAGTAACTGGTTCTCTATCGAAGAGCCAGTTCTGAAAACACAATGACTTTATCACTATCACCTTTTTCTCTATTAAACTTTTGTTTGTCACTCTTCCCTCTTTCCTTTGTTTCTTACTCTGCAACGTAACTATTAGTAAGCAGCGTCAGAAGATATACTTCCATTATTTCACTACACGAAATGGTTTAGAGAAACCCGGAATCCAAATTAACATTTTCTATAAATTTCCTATACCATGCAAAGAAAACTTTTACTCATTCTCTCAAATTCATACCAAGCTGTTATCACATTGCCCTTTCTAGGACTAGTAGGATAGTTTATCGCTTGAAATTTCATTGTGCTTGCATAGCCAGATGATAAAGGCAATGAAGCAACGATATATGTGTCGAGCAAGGGTTACCACGTTGGCGCGACAGTTAAATGAAGTTTTGTTTAGCTCAAGATAAAGTGATGAGGTTTATCTCCTGGTATGCGTGGATATGTAAGAGAAGGATAGTTTTAATGACACTGGAATGCTAGTTTCAAACTGATTTTGCCTCTTTTTATCACTACATTAAACTCGAAGTTGCCGACCAAGGATTACCAATATATCACTGTTTAGAGTTACTATATGTGAAATTCTTATTACTCGATAATACTTAAATTAGCTATGTATAAACCGACAAACATCTTCTCTCATCACTTCTGGTTTGGCCTTGGCCAAGACAGAACCATTTAACCGCCATAATCGTCTCCAATCCACCAACTGTCCTCCACCGCTGCTCGTGGGTGTGTTTGACTATCACTTCCTTGAAGCCCATTATTCAACCAAAGATTCCCTTTGTGAATATTTTGTCATGCCATTATGTAGAGTTCGAAGAACACCCCATTCAACAAAGTCAAGTGCTACCCTTTAGAAATCTGCTAAGGACACTGTTTCTTACATTTCTTTAGTTATAAGAACTATCCTCCCCCAAATGCTATTTGACTCCACTGCACCTGCACGCGTTGTAACAAAGAACCAAAATTCCTTTGAAATCCATTATGATTCTTTACTTATGGCAATCTTTTAATTCCGGTATCAGCATGAATAAAGCTTCCATTTTATAGAAGTCTAAATATAGCAAAATTCAAACAAATAGAAACGAATGTGTTCAAGAATTTCTAGGCAAACAGGTCAGATATAAACGATAAGAAATCGATATTTTATGAAATGTTATAAGCACAAAAACAAACACTGGATATAACAGATATATAAACAAAGACAAAATACTACCGATATCCTTAACACTGAACAAAATACTGTTTTCAGTAAATTAAATGCCAGGTCAGGAGATGGCCTGAGTATAGAAAATTAATCGAGTCCAAGAAACGTAACTACTTAGCTTGTTTATCAAGCTGTATATATATCTGTGCATCTTAAGCCGACGGATTTCCATTTCAAGAAGCTCAACAAAGAGGAGCAAAACTGTAATCCAGCATCACGATTAAGCGTGCTTCTATAGGAGGAAATCGCCAAACCCTCCTTAATTCTCCCCTACCAGTAACTGTTGCATTCTGCCAAGATGACCCTCTACCAGAGTTTGCTCCATGGTAGTTATCAAAACAATGCTCAGGCAGCCCTGACTGCTCAGTTTGCACTAAACGAATACTCCGTTCATGTTCGTTTACTCTGGTAGTGATGGGGCTTTCTGTTTGTCCTATATACGGAGCTCTACATTCACAAGAAATGGGGGAGACTCCCGGAAATTGGAAGTCCAGTTGGTCTTTCACAGGTCCCAACAGATGCTTAAACTCAGGAGGTGGCATGTGTATGGTCCTGATGTATTTAGCGAGAATAGTGCAGATTCTGCTGGATAGATTGCCGGTAAACGGGATGCAGCCTGTAGCGGTAGGCTTATCTGACGCATGCTGTATTACAGGCTTCCCTTTCCTAACTTTGGTGACCGAGGCTGCAGATTCTGCTCGATAGGTTGCCGGTAAACGGGATGCAGGCTGTAGCGGTAGGCTTATCTGACGCTTGCTGTATTACAGGTTTCCCTTTCCTAGCTTTGGTGATCCATGCTGCAGATTCTGCTCGATAGGTTGCCGGTAAACGGGATACAGGTTGTAGCGGTAGGCTTATCTGACGCTTGCTGTATTACAGGTTTCCCTTTCCTAACCTTGGTGACCGAGGCTGCAGATTCTGCTCGATAGGTTGCCGGTAAACGGGATACAGGTTGTAGCGGTAGGCTTATCTGACGCTTGCTGTATTACAGGTTTCATTTTCCTTACTTTGGTGATCGAGGGTGCTGATTCTGCCGGAAAGATTGCCGGTAAACGGGATGTAGGCTGTAGTAGTAGGCTTATCTGTCGCTTGCTGTATTACAGGTTTCCCTTTCCTAGCTCTGGTGATCGATGCTGCTTATTCTACCGGATAGATTGCCGGTAAACGGGATGCAGGCTGTAGCGGTAGGCTTATCTGTCGCTTGCTGTATTACAGGTTTCTCTTTCCTAGTTTTGGTGATCGATGCTGCTGATTCTGCCAGATAGATTGCCGGTAAACAGGATGCAGGCTGTAGCGGTAGGCTTATCTGTCGCTTGCTGTATTACAGGTTTCCCTTTCCTAGCTTTGGTGATCGATGCTGCTGATTCTGCCGGATAGATTGCCGGTTAACGGGATGTAGGCTGTAGCGGTAGGCTTATCTGACGGTTGCTGATTTACAGGTTTCCCTTCCCTAGCTTTGGTGATCGAGGTTGCTGATTCTGCCGGATAGATTGCCGGTAAACGGGATGTAGGCTGTAGTAGTAGGCTTATCTGACGCTTGCTGAATTACAGGTTTCCCTTTCCTAGCTTTGGTGATCGATGCTGCTGATTCTGCTGGATAGATTTTCGGTAAACGGGATGTAGGCTGTAGCGGTAGGCTTATCTGACGCTTGCTGTATTACAGGTTTCCCTTTCCTAGCTTTGGTGATCGAGGCTGCTGATTCTGCGGGATAGATTGCCGGTATACGGGAAGTAGGCTGTAGCGGTAGGCTTATCTGACGCTTGCTGTATTACAGGTTTCCCTTTCCTAGCTTTGGTGATCGAGCCTGCTGATTCTGCCGGATAGAATGCCGGTAAACGGGATGTAGGCTGTGGCGGTAGGCTTATCTGACACTTGCTGTATTACAGGTTTCCCTTTCCTAGCTTTGGGGTTCGAGGCTGCTGATTCTGCCGGATATATTGCCAGTAAACGGGATGTAGGTTGTTGCGGTAGGCTTATCTGACGCTTGCTGTATTACAGGTTTCCCTTTCCTAGCTTTGGTGATCGAGGTTGCTGATTATGCCGGATAGATTGCCGGTAAAAGAAATGTAGGCTGTTGCGGTGGACTTATCTGACGCTTGCCGTATTACTGGTTTCCTTTCCTAGCTTTGGTGATCGAGGCCAATGATTCTGCCAGATAGATTGTCGGTAAACGGAATGTAGACTGTAGCGGTAGGCTTATCTGACGCTTGCTGTATTACAGGTTTCCCTTTCCTAGCTTTGGTGATCGAGCCTGCTGGTTCTGCCGGATAGATTGCCGGTAAACGGGATGTAGGCTGTGGCGGTAGGCTTATCTGACACTTGCTGTATTACAGGTTTCCCTTTCCTAGCTTTGGGGTTCGAGGCTGCTGATTCTGCCGGATATATTGCCAGTAAACGGGATAGAGGTTGTTGCGGTAGGCTTATCTGACGCTTGCTGTATTACAGGTTTCCCTTTCCTAGCTTTGGTGGTCGAGGTTGCTGATTATGCCGGATAGATTGCCGGTAAAAGAAATGTAGGCTGTTGCGGTGGACTTATCTGACGCTTGCCGTATTACTGGTTTCCTTTCCTAGCTTTGGTGATCGAGGCCGATGATTCCGCCGGATAGATTGTCAATAAATGGGATGCAGGCTGTAGCGGTAGCCTCATCTGACGCTTGCTGTGTTATAGGTTTCCCTTTCCTAGCATTGGTGATCGAGGATGCTGATTCTGCCGGATAGATTCCCAATAAATGGGATGCGGGCTGTAGCGGTAGGCTCATCTGACGCTTGCTGTATTACAGGTTTCCCTTTCCTAGCTTTGGTAATAGAGGCTGCTGATTCTGCCGGATAGATTGTCGGTAAACGGAATGTAGGTTGTAGCGGTAGGCTTATCTGACGCTTGCTGTATTACAGGTTTCCCTTTCCTAGCTTTGGTAATAGAGGCTGCTGATTCTGCCAGATAGATTGTCGGTAAACGGAATGTAGGTTGTAGCGGTAGGCTCATCTGACGCTTGCTGCATTACAGGTTTCCCTTTCCTAGCTTTGGTAATAGAGGCTGCTGATTCTGCCAGATAGATTGTCGGTAAACGGAATGTAGGTTGTAGCGGTAGGCTTATCTGACGCTTGCTGTATTACAGGTTTGCCTTTCCTAGCTTTGGTGATCGAGGCTGCTGATTCCGCCGGATAGATTGTCAAAAAATGGGATGCAGGCTGTAGCGGTAGCCTCATCTGACGCTTGCTGTGTTACAGGTTTCCCTTTCCTAGCTTTGGGGTTCGAGGCTGCTGATTCTGCCGGATATATTGCCAGTAAACGGGATGTAGGTTGTTGCGGTAGGCTTATCTGACGCTTGCTGTATTACAGGTTTCCCTTTCCTAGCTTTGGTGATCGAGGTTGCTGATTATGCCGGATAGATTGCCGGTAAAAGAAATGTAGGCTGTTGCGGTGGACTTATCTGACGCTTGCCGTATTACTGGTTTCCTTTCCTAGCTTTGGTGATCGAGGCCGATGATTCTGCCAGATAGATTGTCGGTAAACGGAATGTAGACTGTAGCGGTAGGCTTATCTGACGCTTGCTGTATTACAGGTTTCCCTTTCCTAGCTTTGGTGATCGAGCCTGCTGGTTCTGCCGGATAGATTGCCGGTAAACGGGATGTAGACTGTAGCGGTAGACTTATCTGACACTTGCTGTATTACAGGTTTCCCTTTCCTAGCTTTGGGGTTCGAGGCTACTGATTCTACCGGGTAGATTACTGGTAAACGCGATGTAGACTGTAGCGGTAGGCTTATCTGACGCTTGCTGCATTACAGGTTTCCCTTTCCTAGCTTTGGTGATCGAGGCTGCGGATTTTGCCGGATATATTGCCGGTAAACGTGATGTAGACTGTAGCGGTAGACTTATCTGACGCTTGCTGTATTACAGGTTTCCCTTTCCAGGCTTTGGTGATCGAGGCCGCGGATTCTGCCGGATAGATTGTCGGTAAACGGGATGTAGGCTGTAGCGTTAGGCCTATCTGACACTTGCTGTATTACACGTTTCCCTTTCATAGCTCTGGCGATCGAGGTTTCAACGTCATATTCGGAGTAGCCGTTTTGACGGAAAGTGAGTCTCAGGTGTTGTAATTCATGTTTTAAGTGGCTGGGATCAGAGATGTACAAAGGTCTGTGGACCAGTTTATTGAGAACTCCCAGTAGTTGAGACTTATGATGGAAGCCACAAGCAGCGTTGAGATATAGGTCGGTGAGTGTAGGCTTGTGATATACATCATGCCCCATAGCAACGTTGCTTTTATTTTAGTAGCAAGAATGTCCATCCTTCTCCATAGCCATGGTAGAGTTCTATATTCCTTTATTCGGGTTTGTTTGGCGCCAAGAAATCTTCATTTCTTATATTGTATAATTTATACCGAGTTGTTATCAGATTGCCCACTTTAGTCTGGCCTGATAGTTTATCGCTTGACATTTCATTGTATTTGCATAGCTAGAAGGTAAAACATGAAAAATTTGTCATTTTATAGAGGTCTAAATATACCAAAATTCAGAGAAGTATAAGCGAATGTGTTTGCCTAGTTTGCCGGTTAGCGACACTGTTATGATGAGGAGCTATTTAGAACTTGAGTATACTAGACTATCAGTCTCAGCGGATCAGTCATCAATCGGTCGCGACTGATCAGACACAAGTTCACACAATAAAATCCGAAATGACTCAGACTTTCCATTATATTTGAACAAAAGATAATGTAATATTTCAATACAGTTTCTTCAATTTATTAGCTGATGTGGAGACAACAAAGGTAGTTAACGCCACGCCACGTTGCTGTGAGCTTTAACAACTGACGATCAATTCAACTTACTGTATTATCTGTGAACGTACAACGAAATATACCATGAAGTCCCTTACATCTCCATTATAAACGATTGTGGGTTTAGAAATCTGTATGAGTGTAAAATATTAGACACTGTTGTTACCCCCATTTTGTCTTTCAATTCAAATAGGTTTGCTACTCTGTATTTATATTTTTACAATTCCAATTAATCCTTGGATCCTTTTAAGAATGAACTTCTTCAAGGTGGCCAACTTAGAGGAACTTACCCACCAAAAGTTTGTTTCATTGTAACGGCACCATAGATTTCCGGCATTCTGCACCCACAGCTTCCAAAGTTCTAGTTTCTTGCTTCTGCGCTTTCTCTTCCGTTGAAGTTTGCTAAAGTCCTTACAGTTTATCACATGGGAGGCTGAAGTAAATAGAGATCTAGGATAGCTATTACCTATGGTAAGGATGTGGCCAAATTATTAGCCTGCAAAATCTGTTGGAAATATCATAAATCGTTAATTATTAAGGGATGTTACAGGGCTGTTCAATAAAGAATGATCATAATTTTTACGGTCATAAATTTTCGCAATTAAACTCATTCATATTATATTCTGTTAGCTTAATCTGAAACAAACACGCTGTAGTAGTTTCATTGTTGGTACTCCTGGTTCTCGCCTGTGAGAACCAGACAAGCTCAGACATGTTCAGTATCGCCTACCGCTGCAATGGAGGTAACATGCGAGGAACAATATGTGGCTTTGAAATTCTGCTTTCGTCTCCACAAATCTTCAGTTAAGGACTATACAATGTTACAGGATGCCTATGAAAAGACTGTTCTTCCCTACAGCACAGCTCGAAGGTACTTTAAAATGTTTAAAGAGGATAGACAATCAATTTCAAAGGAAGGTGGACCCGGTTATCCAGCCACTGACGTTACGTAAGAAAACAACACTGCTGCTGTCATAGTGAGAGGACCGAAGAATTATCTTAAGATAAGTTCCTGAAATACTGAACATTTCATTGGGTTACCACCCACACACTGGCGACAGAAACATTACACATGAGACGTGTTTGTGCACGATGGGTTCCAAGACTGTTGATTCCGTAACAAAAGGACTTTCACATGCAGGTCTGCATGCAGTTAAAGTTGATGTTAGAGGAAGATCCGGAGATTCTTTCAGACGTAACAACTGCTGATGAAACTTGACTACATCTTTTTGATCCTGAGTGCAAACAGCAAAGCTCAGTGTGCAGATATCCTTCATCACCAACCCTCAAAAAAGCAAAACTCGTTGCTTCTGCTGGAAAACATATGGTCATCGGATTCTTTGATATTCATGGAATGTTTCATCAGCGTGTTGTACCTGCACACACATCAGTAAATGCACAATAGTACAGGGATATCCTGAAAACATTGTAAGTACATATCAGGCGCAAAAGACCACATTTCCGTGTAGCAGGCTGGATGCTGCACCACGATAATGCGCGGCCGCATATTGCCAATGTCGTTGCAAAAATGAACGTGAAATGCATCCCTAACCCTCCCTATAGTACGGATTTAGCCCAATGTGACTTTTTTATAGTCCCTGACTTGAAGAAACGCCTTCGTCGGAGGCTTTATCTATCATCAGAAGCAGTGGTGAAGGCAACGGAGGCGGTTTTGAAGAATCACTCATAAAATGGTTTCCAGCAAGTCTTTTAAGACTGGCACAAACTCTGCGACAAGTGCATTGCATTCAGGGGAGACTATTTTGAGAAGGACCATCAAAATTATGAGGGTGAGGAAAGAAGGGCGGTTCCTCCATAAGTTTGCAGGTTTGCGCTACACGCACTGGTTCTGAATATACAACAGACCGCAGAAGTCGAAATAAACAGTGATTAGCTGTAGGAGCCGCAGGTTTTCAGCGAAGCGAAACCTGAGATTTCGCCCAAATGTAGGCTCTCTGAGGGGGTTGCGGGAAGGTGAAGAGATGGAAGGGGCTTCTTATACATTGCTTAAATGGAGGTTTATAAACCTAGCTCCTCCTACTCTTAGCAACGGCTATAGCGTGACCATCAGGTTTAGCTCCTGTGTGCTCTGCTTTTCGAACACAGGGAGAATTTAATTAAATGCATGGAGGTTATTCAGAAGAGAGCTCTGTTAAACAACAACGCCACACTTGTTCAGGCTTCTGGGTTTATGGCCACTTTGAAAGATTATAATTTTGTATTCTGGCTGTCTTTCTTCTACAAGATCATGCCACATGTGGACATTTTGTACAATCAGCTGCAGAAACAAGACTGCAATGCAACATTTGCCAACGCCCAAATAAACGCATTTAAAAGGGAAGTGCAAAAGGTGAGAAATAGCGTGGATATTGAGGAACACGAAGAAGCTGCAATTAAGATGATAAGAATAGAAGATCATGATGTGAAAAGAAGAGAAGCTCTTGAAGTATGTTGCATTCTTAGAGAAGCAAAGGACAGATTTAGCTTCACGGAGCATCTGGTAGCCTCAACTTTGTTTCATTAAGAAAATTCTAAGACATTTCCAGAGGATTAATTTAAAGAAACAATAAGGTTCTACCCTTATATCATTGGAACAAAAATTCGTAGAGAACTGACTGTAATTTACAGTCGAGAGGAATTTCGTGGAATGTCCGGCGCTTTGTGCTTGATGGACTTCATTAAGGAAAAGAATTTATGTGCTACATTCAGCGAATATGTCAAACTCCTCCGAGTACTGTTAACTATGCCAATGTCTACCGCTGAAGCAGAATGCTGTTTCTCAACTTTTAAAATAATAAAAACTTTCCTTGTGAACACAATGTCACAGGACCGATTGTCGGCATTAGCAGTGCTTTCAATTGAGAGAGATTTTGTTATGAAGAACAGCGACTTCAACGCAAAAGTTATCGATAGATTTGCCAGGTCTAAGGAGAGTAGAGCAGAGAATCTGTATAAATAGGTGAGTCACTAATACTCTGTATTTTATTTTTCATTTGTGTACCACCAATAATATAACCCACCAGCCACCACTGGAGGAAAGGTACGTTGTAAGAAAAAAAATCTTTATTGAAAAGCTTTCGTAATATTTTGTCTTCCATTTCGAATAACGGATATGGAAAGATATATCAGGTTATTTTTATACTTTCTAGAAGATGCATTGCCTAAAATGACACAAACATATTACTAACAACTTCCCTTCACATAAATAGATTCTCACTATTTGAAAATCAATAATCGACTGAATAGAATTGAATTAGCATAGCATAAGCTATGTATCGTATTGCTGTCTGTTATATTTCATTCAGTAACAATGATGTCATTGTTATGAAACACATTACTTTTAACAAAGCTGTTATTAATACTTCTAAGTTCCATAGAATATTTATGCGAAGAGCATATAAAGAATTTAGATATAGCTGCTAATTGTAAAAAGGTGATGGTACGTGATAGAAAACAACGGATTACAGTTTTGGAATCATTACATGAAATTTAATATATATATATATATTAGGAGGAAACCCCATAATCTTGTATATCACTGTAATGGGTAGAGATGTCTATGTGAATGGATCAAGTGAGTGTTTAGCGTTTATGTTACGTATGAAGCAAATTATCCTGAGCAGGATTGTGGATTGAAATGCTGCAAACAGGGAAGCGGAGTAAGGTAAATAAAAGGGAGATGCAATATCCGTAATGGCTTTTAAGAATGCCAACTTTGAATGCCTGTAATAGCTCGCAGATGTATGTATGTATCTTCACGTTCCATATATTACGGTGTGGAAATACCAGAACCCGTATTGTTGGGCGAAATGGCCGTAGTAGAAACGGGAATCCCTTTGTTTCCACATCGGCCTCCTCGCAACCGTTCACAAAAAGAAAAAACAAAAATCTATGTTTCAGCTGCTTCAAAAGGCATAGAGAGAAACTCCGTGATGATGAACAGCGAACTGGCACACGAGAAGTATGAGCCTCGCATACGCCAGGTCGCGGGTTCTGTTTTCTTCGATCGTCCAAACGGAATTTTATTGTATTCTTTTATAAGGTAGCTTCTTATCTATCATAGCTTCGCCCGCCTTGGTAGCATGTCTGCCTCACGTTCAAGAGGTCCCTAGTTCGAATCTCGGTCGGGGTGGGTTACCTGGATAAGGTTTTTTTTCCGCGGTTTTCCCTTATCCTTGTAACAATATATTTTAGTTAAAACTTTTTATATGAGTATTATTTTCTGATATAACTTAGTAGGCCATGTAATGACAATATTAAGAACAAATATATGTGCAAATTTGTGATTGGCCGAAGTAATAATTGTATTACGTAATGAGGTGACGGAGCAGTACATCGGCCAATCACAAAATTAATAGAGGAGAAAGGATAGTTACGGAAAATCAATAATCTTGAGATAGATATGTTCTTCAGTCTTGTTTCATGACGAAAAATTTTGTGGTGTATATAATTATAACGGAAAGTTAATAACCTTCAAAAAGGGTTATTCGGTTTTTGTAATAGTAACGAGTGAATTGTAATTCAGATTATAGAATTAAATAATATATTACGAAATCGGAGTCATATAAAATTTTATTTCTCTCACAAAAAAAAGGTCCACGCCTGAGAAAAGATCTCATGACTCCTATTAATCAAACCTCAACCTGGATCTTCCAGTCTGCGTGCTTCCTATCTGCTGCGAGTGGAGGAAAACATCGCTACATCCTGTAAGACGAATGTCTAAGCTCCAAGGACTCCGGGCTCATTTGAGCATCATTTCATCCATTCTATTCTTCGTCCGAAATGACAACGTTGGAGCACGTAACTTACAAAAAAAAAAAAAAAAAAATCACAGCTTTACTTTCGTTTGTCTCCTTCTAGTGCAATGTGGGTTTGAAGTATGTACCCCGGTATGATTAAGAAGTACCACATTGATCACACAAATCATTGGTTCAAATCTATCTCAGTGATATTACTTTTAACCCGGGATTGCCCGCGCCATTTTTACGCGATTATTCCCGTGTTACATTTTTGTAACAAGATGAGTTTCTTAGCAAACACCTTTATATATAATCAGTAGCCGTTGCGTAGCTTATTTCTTAACTAGCACGAATTTTGGTTTCGCAGCTTCGAAGTTCTGTTAGGTACAATTTTATGCAGCATTAAATGTTACATGGTTTTGTGATTAGGCGGTGCAGGAACTACATTTGTGTCAACGTTTAAAGTTGTTATTGGGACATACTGGCCACGAAAACAAAAACATTACTCCTTGCTCTTTATCAGTGACCCTAGCCTACCTTTCAGGTAATGAGACAAATGACAGTTACTTGTGAAAAAGTCGACTAATAACTCGGACAGTTGAAGGTTGCTCTTCAGTGTAAAACTACACATTCCGTCCTAACAGAGAGGATTTTGCGTGTACTTAGATAACAAATCCAAGCAATATGGAGCGCTATACGAACGTCGAAATGACGAATATGGTTTTGATGTATGGAACAGCTGAAGAGAGTTCAACGAACTCACAATTAATCTAGTTTCATTAAAAATATGAATTTTAAAAATAGTTACATCAATGATAATATTTATTTGTTTAACTTCAGAGAATTTTGTAAGGATCTTAATTGTACAATACTTTCAATCACTTACAGTAAATATCCACAGCTTCCTTGCCCGCCTCGGTAGCGTGGTGGTAGCGAATCTGCCTCACGTTTAAGAGGTCTCGGGCAGGGTGAGTTACCTGGATATGGTTTTTTCCGGAGTTTTCCCTTATCCTGAAAGACGAATGTCAGGTAACTCTAAGCTCTATGGACCCTGGACTCATTTGAGCATCATTTCACCCATTCCATTCATCATCCGATTTGACTTAAAGTTGGAGGACGTAAAATCACAAAAAAAAAAAAAAAAACAGCTACCATCTCAGTTACAAATGCTTTATTTAGAATTATCAAACACGTGAAATAAAATATTGGTCTCATTGTATCAGCCATCTAGTTTTGGTTAATTTATCTACAATTCTTTGATGCTGTCTTCTGTTCTGTTTATCATTTAAAGCTTCCATCCTCAACCTCACTAATATTAACTTCCCTCTAAAAGGTATATGTTACAAATGTCCACCAGCTTATTTGTCATCATGGACTGCTATAACGGAATTTTGGAACACGTTAAACACTCATAAGCAATAATTAACCGCAACTTCCTTTTTGCGGCTTCATAAAACAAAGAAATTCTTAATAGTAGCAAGCTACTGCGGAGTATGTCGGTATGTTTACAAACACAGCACACGGCACGGCGTGTGACCAATATCTGCGGCCACGCCGTGGCTCAGTGTTTAGACCGCTTGGCACTCACCAACATGGCCCAGGTTCGATCCCAGGCGACCGCAAAATGAGATTTTTGTTGGACAACACGGCGCTGGGGCGGGTTTTCTCCGGGACCTCCGGTTTCTCCCGCCATCTCATTCCACCGGTGCTCCATCTTGACCTCATGTATCATCAGTGTCACCGCCTGCGGTGTCATTTGTAGTAAAAGCGGGCGTTAAACACTACACACCTATACCTGCGAACTCCGACAGCTTGTGTCACGCGTCGTTGTTCCTGTCACTGCCTAATCCACACTCACTTTGGAGCATTGTTATGCGGCTCTATATCTGAATAGTTATGTGTCACATAGATGCCGAGCAAATACGTCTATATGTTCGTTCGGTGTCGTTTTGAACTCTCTCTCTCTCTCTCTTTATTTATGTATAAATATATATATATATATATATATATATATATATATATATATATATATATATATATATATATATATATATATATTGTAATGTACCTTCTCCAACGTTAGGTCATATCGGACGGTGAATGAAATGGGGGGGCAGGGTGCTGAAATTAATCCAGAGTTCATACAGCTTAGGGTTACCAGACATTCATCTTTCAGGATAAGAGAAACCTCCAACGTTAAGTCATATCGGACGATGAATGAAATGATGTTCAAATAAGTACAGGATACATAGAGCTTAGAGTTACCAGACATTCATCTTTCAGGATAAGAGAAAACCTCGAACGTTAAGCCATATCGGACGATGAATGAAATGATGTTCAAATAAGTACAGGGTACATAGAGCTTAGAGTTACCAGACATTCATCTTTCAGGATAAGATAAAACCTCCAACGTTAAGCCATATCGGACGATGAATTAAATGATGTTCAAATAAGTACAGGGTACATAGAGCGTAGAGTTAACAGACATTCATCTTTCAGGATAAGAGTAAACCTCCAACGTTAAGTCGTATCGGACGATGAATGAAATGATGTTCAAATTAGTACAGGGTACATAGAGCTTAGAGTTACCAGACATTCATCTTTAAGAATAAGAGGAAACCTCCAATGTTAAGTCGTATCGGACGATGAATGAAATGATGTTCAAATTAGTACAGGGTACATAGAGCTTAGAGTTACCAGACATTCATCTTTCAGGATAAGAGAAAACCTCCAACGTTAAGTCATATCGGACGATGAATGAAATGATGTTCAAATGAATAAAGGGTACATAGGGCTTAGAGTTACCAGACATTCATCTTTCAGGATAAGAGAAAACCTCCAACGTTAAGTCATATCGGACGATGAATGAAATGATGTTCAAATAAGTACAGGATACATAGAGCTTAGAGTTACCAGACATTCATATTTCAGGATAAGAGAAAACCTCCAACGTTAAGCCATATCGGACGATGAATTAAATGATGTTCAAATAAGTACAGGGTACATAGAGCGTAGAGTTAACAGACATTCATCTTTCAGGATAAGAGAAAACCTCCAACGTTAAGTCATATCTGACGATGAATGAAATGATGTTCAAATTAGTACAGGCTACATAGAGCTTAGAGTTACCAGACATTCATCTTTCAGGATAAGAGAAAACCTCCAACGTTAAGTCATATCGGACGATGAATGAAATGATGTTCAAATTAGTGCAGGGTACATAGAGCTTAGAGTTACCAGACATTCATCTTTAAGAATAAGAGGAAACCTCCAACGTTAAGTCCTATCGGACGATGAATGAAATGATGTTCAAATTAGTACAGGGTACATAGAGCTTAGAGTTACCAGACATTCATCTTTCAGGATAAGAGAAAACCTCCAACGTTAAGTCATATCAGACGATGAATGAAATGATGTTCAAATTAGTACAGGGTACATAGAGCTTAGAGTTACCAGACATTCATCTTTCAGGATAAGAGAAAACCTCCAACGATAAGTCATATCGGACGATGAATGAAATGATGTTCAAATTAATACAGGGTACATAGAGCTTAGAGTTACCAGACATTCATCTTTAAGAATAAGAGGAAACCTCCAACATTAAGTCATATCGGACGATGAATGAAATGATGTTCAAATTAGTACAGGGTACATAGAGCTTAGAGTTACCAGACATTCATCTTTCAGGATAAGAGAAAACCTCCAACGTTAAGTCATATCTGACGATGAATGAAATGATGTTCAAATTAGTACAAGGTACATAGAGCTTAGAGTTACCAGACATTCATCTTTCAGGATAAGAGAAAACCTCCAACGTTAAGTCATATCGGACGATGAATGAAATGATGTTCAAATTAGTACAGGGTACATAGAGCTAAGAGTTACCAGACATTCATCTTTAAGAATAAGAGGAAACCTCCAACGTTAAGTCATATCGGACGATGAATGAAATGATGTTCAAATTAGTACAGGGTACATAGAGCTTAGAGTTACCAGACATTCATCTTTCAGGATAAGAGAAAACCTCCAACGTTAAGTCATATTTGACGATGAATGAAATGATGTTCAAATTAGTACAGGGTACATAGAGCTTAGAGTTACCAGACATTCAACTTTCAGGATAAGAGAAAACCGCCAACGTTAAGTCATATTTGACGATGAATGAAATGATGTTCAAATTAGTACAGGGTACATAGAGCTTAGAGTTACCAGACATTCATCTTTAAGAATAAGAGGAAACCTCCAACGTTAAGTCGTATCGGACGATGAATGAAATGATGTTCAAATGAGTACAAGGTACATTGAGCTTAGAGTTACCAGACATTCATCTTTAAGAATAAGAAGAAATCTCCAACGTTAAGTCATATCGGACGATGAATGAAATGATGTTCAAATGAGTACAGGGTACATTGAGCTTAGAGTTATCCGACATTCATCTTTCAGAATGAGGCAAAACAATGGAAAAACCTTTATCCAGGTAACTCACCGTAACTCAGATTTTAACTAGGGATCTTTTGAGCGTGAAGCAGACACGCTAACATCTACGCTACCGAGGCAGGCATCTGAACAATATTGAAAGTTTTAACGATATGTTTTAGTTAGAACTTTTTGTATGAATATTGTTTTCTGATATGACTTAGTAGGCCATGTAATGACAATATTAACAACAAATATATGTGTAACTTTGTGACTGGCCGTAGTAATAATTGTATTACGTAATGCGGTGACGTAGCAGTACATCGGCCAATCACAAGATTAATAGAGGAGTAACGATAGTTACGGAAAATCAATAATCTTGGTTTCGTGACGATAAAAAAAATGTTGCGGTGAATATAATTGTAACGGAAATTTAATAACCTTCAAAAAGAGTTATTCGGTGTTCGTAACAGTGACGAGTGGACGTTAGATTATACAATCAAATTAAATAATATATAAAACTCAATCATCAAGAAACAATTCGACCTGCAATGACCAAGAGGGACGGTCACAAAGATCGCTCCTAACTTTGGGGCTGATTAATCATCGAGAAACGAGACGACCTGTTATATCGCTACAAATATTAACTAAAAAATAAGGATTTATCAATGTGTTGGAGGTAATTTACAGTGACTGATTAAGAAAGAAAGTTAGAGTGAATTGTAATACAGATTATACAATTAAATAATATATTACGAAATCGGAGTCATATAAAATTCTTTTTCTGTCACCGAAAATCTACACCTGGGAGCAGATCTCATGACTCTTATTTAATCAAATTTTGACCTGCATCTTCCAATCAGTCGGCGTGATCCCTATCTGCTCCCAGTGGAGGAAAAACGCTACAAAGTATATTTAAACTAAGGTTCGATCCATATATACTTGAACCATTTCCATAGGCCACAACCTTTCGCAAAATATAATACACAATTGGGAGATTACATTACACTATTTAAATATCTGAGAAAATGTTGGAAGTATCCTCCACCAGCATCTATACCTGTTTGTACTCATCTCTTTGAAGTTTTACGGAGAGTATCCTCGACAATGTTACTTACTTCGTTTTGAATAGATTCCTTGAAAAAATCAACTGTCCGTGGCCTATTCTTGTACACTCTATTTTTTGAAACCCCCACAAAAAAAATCCGGTGAGGTTAGGTCAGGTGACCTGGGTACCAGAGGCCGTTAGACATTATTCGATCATCAAATAAACTGGTTATAATTTCCATGGTGTCTTTAGATGTATGGCGCGTTGCTCCATCTTGCTGGAAACAACCGAAAGTATAAGTATGATAAACCCAATTACTAACAGTAATTACTAACGCCTGGTCGCCGCATGAGGAACAGACATGTTTGGATATGTTCAGTATCTCCTACCACTGCAATGCAAGTAACATACAGTTAAAGTTGATGTTAGAGGAAGATCCGGAGATTCTTTCAAACGTAATCACTGCTGATGAAACTTGGCTACCTCATTTTTATCCTGAGAGAAAACAGGGAAGTTTAGTGTGGAAATCTCCCTCATCAGAAACCACAAAAAAGTAAAAGTGGCTGCTTCTGCTGGAAAAGTTACCGTCATCTCTGTCTTTGATATTGTGACCTTGTGGGTTCGTGAAATTAAAAGTCCAATTGCACAAACTCAAAATGGTCTTTATTTCCACCGAATTACAGTAGGAACACTTGCCGATTACACAGAATTATGGAGCGCACACAATTACAATTCGGCTGTTCGTCTGTCACAGGTCCACTCTACACTCACAATTAGGTACAATTCCTCTTATACAGGTACACAGTCCTCCAGTCCGTTCACAAGCACGGCGCTCCTCATGCTGCTCGCCAAAAAATGAACTGAACCGTCCGTGCGTCCCTTGTATACGCAGATCGCTGTGTCTGGAACTTTCGCGGCTCAGTGAATCATCCCGAAGGTTCCAGCCGTCAAGTGGAGGGGAAAGAGACGGTACAGGTCTCGTGCCGCTCTTCTAACCTTCCCCTCCGTGAGCGCTGCACAGATAAACGGGTAGACGTCTCCGGAATGCTTCCCGTGTGGCCCTACCTGCCAGCTGGTCCTATCGGGAATTCCGATGTTGGGATGACAATGTTCATGGAATGGTCAATCAGCATACTGTACCTGCACACATGTCAGTAACTGGACAACACTGCAGGGATGTGCTGAAAGTATTGCAAGTCCATATCAGGCCCAAAAGATCACATTTCCGTGAAGCAGGCTGGATGGTGCACCACGATAATGCGCGGCCGCATATTGTCAATGTTGTTGAATATCTTGCAAAAATGAACGTGAAGTACATCCCTCACCATCCCGATAGTCCGGATTTAGCCCTATGTTACTTTTTTCTATTCCATAACTTGAAGAAACGCCTTCGTGGGAGGCATTATCCATCATCAGAAGCAGTGGTGAAGGCTGCGGAGGCGATTTTGAAGCATCTCTCAAAAATGGTTTCCAGCATGTCTTTGAAGACTGGCGGAAACGCTGTGACAGTTGCATCGATCTCAGGGGAGACTATTTTGAGAAGGACCGTCAAAATTATGAGGATGAGTAATGGTACTTTGTCAAAAAAATTGGGATAATTCTTTATTGAACAATTTCATGGGAAGGACCAACATTTAGTTTTGTATTTTTTACATATTTTGTGACAAAATATTTTTAACTGAATAAAAATATCGGTACTAATATTTCCATAAAGCTATCTTATGTTTTATCCTCATTAAAGTAATCCTCAAATACAAAATTACATAATATCAGTCTCACAGACATATGTTACCGTATGCGCCAATTTTTCACATGTTAACATATGTATAGCAGTTAATCTAGACAAGCAAAACAGTCTACTTCTGTAAAGTCTTATAGCTGCACAATAACGTGTATTTCTTTCTAAAAGCGTTGCCTGAAAAAGAGAGAAGGAAAAGCGCCGTGGTACGATTGATAGGTCAGAAATCGGCTACCTTATTGGATGCAGATGTGCACAATAAGGTTCTGAGCATTATTGAGCGGTCAAACCTGGGACTCAAGCCAATGTCTCCATCTATCTGGGTCAATGCTGGGGTAGTTGATGGCATCGTGTTTATATCCACGTTTTTTACATCCCTTCCCCTTCGAGTGGGGGGAGGGTAAACGAGTTGCAACCTCAATCTCGCGCACTACAACCACCTGATCCCAGCGATCCTTCAACATCATCAGCTCCTTCCTCTCTTCAAGATAAATTCAGCCACAAAAAATATTTCAGAGGAAGCCCTTAAGGGCTCTTTCTTTAGCCCAGCTAATAGCTTACGGCTTCTCACCTACAGAATAATTCTGTAAGTTTAACATATTTGTTCATTAAATACAGCGATAGCATTTCCTGCAAGTTCAATTGTTTCTTTAATTTGCCTTCTATCTATTTACAGTTGATACAAAAATGTATGTGGCGAACAAAGGGTTCTACGTTGCGGCGCCAATTTGTAACTAAAATGTTTATGGGTGCACACAATTCCACATCGTGGACGCCAATTTGAAGCAATAATTTATTGGCGAGCAAATAAGTCGGCGAGCAATGAGGTTTCTCTCAGGGTATGCGTGGATGGGTGTGCGAAGGAGTTTTTAACAACACTGGAATGCCCGTTTCCAACTTATTTATTTACTGCTTCTCGGGTTGAATCTGCTGCTCGTGTCAAACCTCCTTCTCGTATCGTTTCCCTCGTTGGCGCGCCAATTTGATACAAAAATGTTTTATGAGTAAACACAATTCCACGTTGTGGACGCCAATTTGAAAAAATAATTTAATGGCGAGCAAATAAGTCGGCGAGCAATGAGGTTTCTCTCAGGGTATGCGTGGATGTGTGTGAGAAGAAGATTTTAATAACACTGGAATGCCCGTTCCAACTTATTTATTTACTGCTTCTTCCTTTCAAACATCGAAATGAAAGTTGCCGACCAAGGGTTACCAATCTCTGTTTAGGGTTACTGACTGCAGAATGTTTATTACTCAATAAATTTATTCGTTCCTCATATATGTATATATACGAACCGACAAATATTCCAGACAAATCCAGTGGACTGCTTTAATCGCCCTCACGCCTCAGACTGCTCTCATCAACCTCACGCCGAAGACTCCTTAAATGACCACCGCTACGCGTATGTGTATCTCTAACTTTCTCTCTCAGGAAAATCCTTTTCAACCAAAATCCCTTTGTGGCTGTTTTGTCGCCATTGTAAATGATCCAAAGAATTTCCCATTCATACACGTCAAGTGGACCCCTTTAGAAATCTTCTAAGGACGCTGTTTCTTACATTGCTTTTGTTATAACACTTTCCCCACAACTCAACTGGCCTTGCCCTTGTCGTAACAAAGAACCAACATTCCTTTGACATCTATCATGATTCTTTACTTCTGGCAAACCTTAATTTCGGTATCACAGTAAGTAGATTAAGTATTGTATATAACCAACATACTTTATATTAAACATTTACCACAAGCAAACTAGCGAGATGACTCATGTGGTTGCGTCTGTGTCCCACCTCCAGGAGGACCGTGATCGAGTTCTCCTTAGCATAGTCCAGTTCAGTTTAGTCCGAAAATACTTATTTTAAAATTCTATGACTATTCCCCGAAACAACACTATTAGAAACAGGTTCATTTATGTGCGTCTTTTATTTTTAAATTAATTGCTTAATCAATACCGATACCTTACAGGCCACTTGATACAATTTAGCAATATAACATTAATACAAAATATGACCTGAAGTTTCCCTGGCGACGAAGAAAACAAGTGAGGTGAGAACACGATTAGAGATCTACGTTTCGGGAGCATATACCTCTCCCTTCATCAGCATATTTTAAGAAATATAATCACAAATATATAACTGGATATAACACAAATATCAACAAAGACAGAACACTAACAGTTCACTCGTATCACTGAACAAAAGACCGTTTTCAGCATATTAAATGCCACGTAAGGAGATGGCGTGAGCTTAGAAATTCAATTAGGTCAAAAAACGTAACTACTTAACTTGATCCAGCTGTATCTATTTGTGCTTCATAAGCCGACTTATTTCCACTTTAAGGTCGATTTCCAAAAGGAGCTGAATTGAAATACAGCATCACGATTAAGAGTGCTCCTCTCGGAGGAAATGGCCAAAGCCTCAGTAGCTCTCCGCTCCCAGCAACTGTTGCATTATGCCAAGATGGTCGTCTCCCGAACGTTGGCTCTATGGTCGTTATCAAAACAATGCTCTGTCTGTCCAGACTTCTCAGGTTCCATTAAACGAATACGCCGTTCATGTTCGTTTATTCTAGTAGCGATGGTACTTCCGGTTTGTCCTATATACGGTGTCTCACATTCACAGGGAGTGCGGTACACTCCCAGCTCTATGGTCGTTATCAAAACAATGATCTGTCAGTCCAGACTTCTCAGGTTGTATTAAACGAATACTCCCTTCATGTTCGTTTATTCTAGTAGCGATGGTACTTCCGGTTTGTCCTATATATGGTGTCTCACATTCACAGGGAATGCGGTACACTCCCAGCTCTATGGTCGTTTACAAAATAATGCTCTGGTAGTGCAGACTTCTCTGGTTGCATTAAACGAATACTCCGTTCATGATCGTTTATTCTAGTAGCGATGGTACTTCGGTTTGTCCTATATACGGTGTCTCACATTCACAGGGAATGCGGTACACTCCCAGCTCTATGGTCGTTTACAAAATAATGCTCTGGTAGTGCAGACTTCTCTGGTTGCATTAAACGAATACTCCGTTCATGTTCGTTTATTCTAGTAGCGATGGTACTTCCGGTTTGTCGTATATACGGTGTCTCACATTCACAGGGAATGCGGTACACTCCCAGCTCTATGGTCGTTTACAAAATAATGCTCTGGTAGTGCAGACTTCTCTGGTTGCATTAAACGAATACTCCGTTCATGTTCGTTTATTCTAGTAGCGATGGTACTTCCGGTTTGTGCTATATACGGTGTCCCACATTCACAGAGGATGTGGAACACTCCCGGAACTTGGAAGTCCAGTTTGTCTTTCAGCGGTCTCAACAGATGTTTAATCTTCAGAGGTGGCTTGTGGATGGTCCAGAAGTTTTATTTGGCGAGAATTCTGCTGATTCTGCCGGATAGATTCCCGGTAAAGGGGATATAGACTGTAGCGGTAGGCGTATTTGACGCTTGCTGTATTACAGGTTTCCGTTTCTTAGCTTTGGTGATCGAGACTTCAACGTCATATGCGGAGTAGCCGTGTGGGCAGAAAGTGAGTCTCAGGGGCTGTAGTTCCTGTTTTATGTGGCTGGTATCAGAGAGAGGCAAAGCTCTGTGGGATAGTATATTGAGAACTCCCAGTCATTGAGGCTTTCGGGACACGACCATGTTGGCAAAATGCAACAGTTACTGGCAGCGGAGAGTTACGGAGGCTTTGATTTCTTCTGAAAAGAGCGTGTTTAATTGTGATGCTGGATTACATTCAGCTCCTCTTGTAAACCGGCCTTAAAACGGAAATCCGCAGATTTAAGAAGCACTCATCTTTGCTTCCTTTATAATTTAAGTCCTCCAACGTTAAGTCATATCGGACGATGAATGAAGTGGGTTAAATGATGCTCAAAGTAGTCTGGGGTCGATGGAGCTTAGAGCTACCCGACATTCGTCTTTCAGGATAAGGGAAAACCCGGGGAAAACCTTATACATATAACCCACCCTAACCGAAATTCGAGCTCGTGACCTCTTGAACGTGAGGCAGACACGCTACCATCTACCCTACCGAGGCGGGAAATATATAGCTTGATAATCAGTTTAAGTAGTTACGTTTAATTCACCCAATTAATTTTCTAAAATCACACCATCTCCTGGCCTGGCATTTAATTCACTGAAAACAGGCTTTTGTTCAGTAATGCGAATTTGGATAGCATTTGTCTTTATTTATATTTGTGTTTTATCCAGTAATTCATTTTTGTTTACAACATTTAATATATATCTTGATAATGGGAGAGATGTAAGCTCCCGAAACGTGGATTTCTTATCATGTTCCCAACTGGCTGGCTGCCCGAGCAGAAATTGAACATGTTTGTCGTCAGGAAAGCTTCAGGTATTGGTTTAGTGATGGCATTTTCCTGCATCATCAATATTTTCTTTTTTTTCCTTCTATCTACTTACAGTAAGTATACCAAGTATTATATTTCACCAAAACACTTTATATTTAAATTTTAACGTAAGCAACATATCAGGACGTCTCAGGCTGTTTCATCTGTGGCCCTCATTCGAGAGAGCTGGTTCGATTCATCGTTAGCATAGTCCAGTTATTTCAAACAGCTCAGATGAGACCATAGTTGGGAATTACTAGAAGAGATAGGATTAGGCCCAAGAGATCAATTAATGGAAGAAAATATTTCTGAAAGAATTCAGATGTATCAAAAACAATGGAAAGAAAATGTTCTAAGAATGCCCCCTTCAAGATATCCAGGGCAGGCTTTAAATGATGACAGAATGGGGAAGGGAAACATATATAGAAATATGTGATAGGGAGGGTTTAGCTTGGTTAAGTACAGGAGCCATATTGAGAGGGTTTACCAAAGGAGTGCATTCTATGTGGAAAGAAAATAAATTTAGAACATTATGTAGTGGAGTGCAAAGAAATTGAAAATTGGAGGAAATTAATGTGGGATAAGAACTGGGATAATAAGGGGCTGACGTAGCAACAATAAAAATGCTTACGTTGTAAGGAGAGAAAAGATTAAGAGAGGTGGGAAAATTTGCTAGCAAAATCAAAGAGAAATGGTTGATAAGGGCAAGGAAATTAGAGGTAGAGAAATGAAAGACACAATCGGAGCCTTAGGTCAAGGCCGTGTAAGGGCTGGGATAGAGGGAGCCAATAACACTGTCAGACCGTAGTATAAGCAGCTGACAAATTTGTACCTAGATTAGAATTGTATACATTGTAATTTAGATTGTAAGATATGTAAGTACAAATAAACATCTATCTAACTAAAAATATGTACCTTTAGGTGGAGGAAGTGTTGGAAGACCACGGAAGAAAAGGAGGGACCACCTTTGTTAGCTTCGGAACAGGTCTGAAGACGTAAACCTTGTGAGGAAGAAGAAGAAAACAAAAAATGTTACGAGAACACTAAATAGAATATTTTATATTATATCACTTACGTAAATAATGTTGCTATGGCAACAAACTGTGAAAATAATTATAGGAAACAGTGAAAACAAAATCCTTTCTAAAGGATGAATCTTACCTGTTGGTTCAGATGGATAAGAAATATTTTATAACGCTCTGTTATATTGTGCATTGCATATTTTTATCAATTTTTATACTTTTATTACTTTATTTACCTCTCTGTTTCACAAACATATGCGTGATTGTACCTCTGGAGCCTTGAGTTATCTCAAGTTGTTAATAAAGCAACAACATAAACAGCTGTTTATAAACTCCCTCCTGTAAAAGTTGTAGGTATACCTGCTTGGCAAATGTTCCGTGTTATTTGCTTGCTTTGGTCCAGCAGTTCGAGTGTACTTGAGTGATAGTGCATTTTATACCCAGTGAACGTACAAAAAAAAAAAAAAAAAAAAAAAAAAAAAAAAAAAAAAAAAAAAAAAAAAGCTTTCGGGCTTTATTTTTTTTCAGCATTTATTTGATTCTCAGAAAATATTATTGTTCTTTGATGCCTACTATCGTCCTAACCACCTCTATTACATATGTGCATGTACAGGATGGCGCATGAAATGATATAAATTTAAAATTGTCGATATAACTTTTAATAACAAAGGCATGTCAATATTATTTTTTTATATTAATCATCAGAACGGGTACACACAGTGAGCGTGCAGTATGTGTAAAATATGTTCATCTTGTTGACGTACAACCTTTTTTGTACAGACGTATGCAAATTATTAGACGCTTTTTCTACTTTGCTTCAGTTTAACATTCAAAATAATAGGTATGTTATAGAAGAGCAACCAGCACTGACACAAGTAGTCAACTATAGCAGTACGGTACAGAAATATCAACCTCAGTATTTCGCAGAAGATTATGTGAAGCAGGTTTACCAGCACGCAGGCCCACTAAAAAGGCCAAACTGACACCAGCTATGGCAAAAATACGTTTAAAATGGGCTAAAGAGATTCAAAAACATCCAGTGGAATTTTGGAGAAAGGTAAACAGTATGAAAATTGTATATAGCATAAAACGAAAATATGTACATGTAAATTTTATGGAAATGAAATAAACAGCCTAAACTTTGTTTCTCTCATTGCTGGTTTTGTTATACTATATTTGAGCAATTTTAAAACTTTTTAATATTAATAGAGGTTCTTATTGTTTCAGGTAATTTTCTCAGATGAATCCATGTTTGAAGTATGTGAAGAGAGCAGCCAATATGTGAGAAGGACAGATAAAGAGGCATTTTCGCCTCAGTGTGTCGATCAAAGTGTAAAGCACCCAACATTCAAAAATGGCCTGGAGCTGTATGTCTGTCCATGGACCTGGAAGGTTTTAATCAGTTGTGATATCTATGGAGCAGAAACAGTATGAAAGTGTATTAGAAACAAGACTATTTCCGCAAAGTAAAGAATGTTTCCCAAATGGTGATTTTGTATTCATGCAGGACAGTGCTCCCTGCCATAGAGCAAAATCTGTAACGCAGTTCCTCAAAGAAAACAATGTAAAAGTACTACCATGGCCGGGGAATAGCCCTGCTTTAAATAAAATAGAGAATATGTGGGGTATTGTTAAACAGAGACTGAACAAATTGAAAATAACAACAAAAGTTCAGCTTATTGAGGGCCTGAAAAGTATTTGGCAGAAAGATGAAGAAATAAAGTAAAAGTGCTCCAACCTTGCAGAGAGCATGCCTAAACGCATCCAAATGGGGAGAAGAAGGGTTGAAGGAATGTATACAAAATACTAAGAGTTGAAAAATTTTTGTAAATTTATTCCTGTTAAATAAATATAAAATAAGCGGTATATGTTAAACATTTCACAATTAGGTCTAATAGTTTGCACACGTCTGTAAGAAAAAAGTCCTTCAAAGTTAAGTCATATCGGACGGTGAATGAATTGGATGAAGTGATGTTCAAATGAGTCCAGCGTCCATGGAGCTTAGAGATACCCGACATTCGTCTTGAAGGATAAGGCAACACCCCGGAAAAACGTTATCCAGGTAGCTCACCATGACCGTTACGATCTACGCTACCCAGGCGCACTACCACCTCTTCGAGAAGAACTGTGACGTTCTCGACTACTCTACGACACACGTCTTCTGTTATTCTCTGGGAAAAGGTTGTGTCAGCCGCTCGTAGTTGTATTAGAGTGTGTAGTTTGCTGTGATAGACTGTCTCCTTCAAATATTCCCATAAGAAATAATCACAGGGATTAATATCCGAGCTGTATGGCAGACAAATTGAAACTCCCTGAACACGTTTAGGATAACGATGTGACATCACACGGAGCCGGAAATGTTGGTGCAGGAAATCCAGATTAACGAGCTCCATCTTGCATAAGCCATTGAGTCTCCAGTGGTAACCCTGTTGTATAAACTTGCGGAAGAAAATTATTCCGCAACATGTTCAAATATCGCGCACTGTTAACCTTGTCGTTGAAAAAGATTGCTCGAATGATATGGCACCCCATACACTAACTTTTTCTACGTAGTTTTCAATATCGTGTACAACACCAGGAGGTTCTCGTGTCGTGCCTATTGACTCTACCGTTCAAATGAACGTAATCCTCATCAGAATACAGTGTGTAATCACGGCATTATCATTTACGCCAAAGTCGCCGTACCTTGTCAAGTTCTGTCAGTTTATGCAGCACTGTCATTTTGTATGGGAATACTTTCACGTCATCATGAAGTATTCTTTGAAGCGAACGACGTGACATGTCCATTTCGGCCGAAGCTGCTCTTGTCGATTTTCTGGGACTTCGTGTCAAAGCCACTCACACAGCCTCGATATGCTCTGGAGTACGGATTATATTGACACGAGGTCGCTTTTGTTCTAAAATATGGCAGTCAGTTTCAAATTGTGTGGTTAGTGTATACACTGTCTGTCTACAGGGGGCCCACCTCATACGAAAATTGACACGAAAACATCGTTGTGTCTCTGCTACGCTCTTCGTTTCCGCGTAACACAAAACAGTTTTCACTTAGTGCAAATGATTGGTCCTTTTCTTTAAAGGTTAATTGTCCAACATACCGTGTCGGGTATTATGGAATACCAGGTATTTTTAGCATGTGATGTTAAAGTATAATGTGTTTGTATAACCATATAAAGTATACTAATTAGAAATAAACTTCAAAATTAGGTTTCAGTCTAATAACAGTAACTAAACAATAATTACTACGTATATAAGAAGTGGCCTAATTTAAATTCAAATGAAATAAAGTATACTTCTTCTGTTATTCTAAATTTGGTCTAGGAAATAGGCCTACAATCTTTTTGTATAGATAGAGTCAAACTCAAATTGCCATGGCCGGGATTTGAACCACGGATCCCCTAGTTTCTGTCCAGTCACTCTTACCCATTGAGCTACCATGGTCAATGTTCCATCCTGACATTAAATTATCCAATTGACTCATATATTTTCCCAGTAAAATGAATAATTAATTTAAATAATACGAGTTAAGTGATGAAGCAAGGGACTCAAGTACAGATGTATTATTTTATCTTGACAGAAATCCTGTTCGGTAGGGATGAGTAGCAACTGTGGTGGGGATAGTGCACCTATCACCACAATGCGTCATACGCGTAAGATTACGAGAGGGGAGGGCGGTGTATAAGGTGTGTAAAAGCAAATATCATTCTCGAAGACAGAATTGCAGCTCTTATAAACTAAGTTGTAATTCTTACTATGGTAGTAATCTACACGCTTTTGTTGGATCTTAAATAGTACATAGGCATTTGGAACAAAACCCTGTTCTCCTCCAGCAGGCGTGATAAACAACTGTCGGCCTTTCAATATCGCTGCAGAGTCCCTGTAACAAATTTCACTTCAGGTATATGGTCCAGTATGTGCTGTATTTATATAAGTTTCATCCATATAAACTATTTAAACTTCACTTCGATATCCCCGAATATTTCGTAAATACTTAAGCCTTTTTGCCCGTACGATACGATGTTAGATCAAAATTTGTCTGTCACGCTTAGTGTTTTTACATATAAATGCTAGCTTAAAAAGAACGCTTCCTAATGTTCAGACACTGCCTTGGAAGTCAATATAATTTTGAAGCTTCATACGCACTTTCCTCAGTGCTTTTAAAATCATTCATAGTTCGCCTAACTACTTCTGAATTAAAGCATCCAAATAAGATTTTGTGCATGTTCTTAATCTTTGTTTACTGGGCATAGAGAAGGACGTTGTTGCACTAGGACCAATGGCTTTTCTTTCCTTGAAAACTCTCCTAAACTGCTTTCAGACACAACTGTTGCCTCAGATGCTCTTCCCAAGATTTTTATAGCTGACCCAGACTATTGTTACTTTTTTATAAATCTATGGATATTGGTTATTACTTCTCGTGTGTTTAAATGCAGCACTTTATTTCCTAATATGCTGCTAGAAGGCGTCATTTCTAAATGCTCTCTTGGAACCAGGACACAAGCACATTTTCAAACAAGCTGTAGTGTTACCGGGTAGTTCTGCACGTGTTTACTCGCTCGCAACTCCCTGTCCTCCCCTTCAGTTGAAACCGTTCAGATGTGGACTCGTCCAGATACCACTGCGCATCACTCTCCATCTGTCAAGATATAAAAGTACATCTGTACTTACAAGAGTAAGTCTAACCCAGGAGCTAATCCTATCAGCAGCTAAAGCTGAGCTCCTCATAATTCTTCCAATCTGTTTGACATCTGAATTTTTCCGCAACTAAAAAAATTAAACAAAAATAAAGATTTGGGTGCAAAGTACTGCATCCTCCCCTTCAACCCGAAGACCTACACCACATTCATCCTACAAACTTCAATGCTAAATCTTACCTGCAGTAAAACAATTAACGGGTAGGCACTCAGCAAAAACATTCTGGCTGTATGCAGCCTGCCAGCACGAGCGAGCGAAGAGTGAGTCGTCACCATGGGTTAATCTCGGATACGAGAGCCCTAGTGGTCTGCCGGAAATTTATATAACTGCCAAAAGTGACTGTTTAATTAATACAGGTAATAGTTTATGTGACCTCAGTGGTATGTAACGTCACTACCCCCTCCTCCACCCTCTGGTAGCTTGAGTGAGCGAAAAGTAAATCTCTTTTTCTTTGTGTGCAGGTCCTCGACTTGGCAGGGCGGAGTGCCCTGACAGTGTAAGGTCTGGGTTTGAGGAACCATTTTTGTAATTAATTAGTTTAATGTATATTTTTATTAAGTAAATTGTAGTGTTAATTAATGTCACCCGTACCTTTTGTATACCTGAAACCTCATAGAAAAACCCAATGTTTCGTACGTTTCCTACTTTGAGCAATCCCCCCCCCCCATCTGCCATCTGCTCCTTTATCCTTTAACATCCACGGTTAGGTCAACACAATATATAGAGAATGATCACACCTTTTTTTGACAATGTACCTTTACTCATCCTCATAATTTTGATGATCCTTTTCAAAATAGTCTCCCCTGAATGCGATGCACTTGTCCCAGCTTTTCTGTCAGTCTTCAAAGACATGCTGGAGACCATTTTTGAGAGATCCTTCAAAATCGCCACCGCAGCTTTCACCACTGCTTCTGATGACGCATAATGCTTCCTATGAAGGCGTTCTTCAACTTAGGGAATATAAAAAGTCACATGGTTGCTATAGGGAAGTGAGAGATGCACTTCACGTTAATTTTTGCAAGATATTCAGCAACAACATTGGCAATATGCGGCCGCGCATTATCTTGGTGCAGCATCTCGCCTGCTTCACGGAAATGTGGTCTTTTGCGCCTGATATGGACTTGCAATTTTTTCAGGACATCACTGTCCAGTTACTGATATGTGTGCAGATACAACATAGTGATAAACCATTCCATGGATATCAAAGAATGAGATGACCATAGCTTTCCCAGCAGAAGCAACCACTTTTGCTTTTTGGGGGTTAGTGATGAAGGAGATTTCCAGACTGAGCTTTGCTCTTTGCTCTCAGGATCAAAATGATGTAGCCAAGGTTCATCAGCAGTGATTACGTTTGAAAGAATCTCCTGATCTTCCTCCAACATCAACTTTAACTGTATGTTACCTCCATTGCAGCGGTAGACGATACTGAACATGCCTGAACATGCCTGGTTCTCACAGGTGGGAACCAGGAGTACCAACAATGAAACTACTACGGCGTGTTTGTTTCACTTTAAGCTAACAGAATATAAGACTGAATTTTAGTGCAAAAAATTATGACCGTAAAAAATTATGATCATTATTTATAACTCAATTGGAGATTTTAATGTCAGTACGGCACTTTCGCCATGGTAGCTCAATGGGTAAAAGTGACTGGACGTAAACCAGGAGATCCGTGGGTCAGATCCCGGCCATGGCATTGAATTTTTTAGTTTCACCCAATCTAATTAGAATCTTAGGTTATTCATGGCTAATGTGAGGAATTATTAATGTCCATCAATTAACTTACACTATAAACATTTGTTTAAGATGTTTTGTCTATTTTACATCAATCATGACCCGCCTCGGTAGCGTAGATGGTAGCGTGGCTTCCTCTCGTGCATCAGGTCCAAAGTTCGAATGTAGCTCAGAGTGAATTACCTGAGTAAGGCTTTTTACAGGGTTTTCCTTTATACTTAAAGGTGAATGTTGGGTAACTGTAAGCGCCATGCACCCCGGACTCATTTTAAGCATTATTCCAACCGTATTATGCATCGTCCGATATGACTTAACGTTGGAGGACATAAATTACAATAAATAAAAAATTAATAAAAATCAATCATCTCAGTGCGTAGGCTTCGGCGGCCAGTGTCCATTGTAACTGGGTCTTCCGGATAGGACCACGTCTTGGTTCTTCCTCTGGTCGACGTTTCGTCCCAACTATGTGGGGCTTCTTCAGGGCTTCTTCCTTGACAGCTCCGTAGCAAACGTCTCAGTGGAGGCGAAGCACTCTTATTTATCCCTCGGAGGTTCTGGCGGTCGGCCCGGCCACTTACTCCTATTGGTTGATGCTGTGCCCAATCCTCTTGCGCTTATCACTGTCTACCACACAGTGTGCAGAGGTCTGCCGTTGTCTCTATTTAAACTATTATGTGTTTTGAATGATTATAGGAAGCTTTGAAATATTCAAAACACATAATAGTTTAAATAGAGACAATGGCAGACCTCTGCACACTGTCTGGCAGACACTGATAAGCGCACGCTGATTAGGCACAGCAACAGCCAATAGGAGTAAGTGGGCGGGCCGACCGCCAGAAACTCCGAGGGATAAATAAGCGCGCATTGAGGTTATAACTTTTCCGAACACTGGTAATTCTTGTCATGTTTTATGCCTGTGAAATCTGGGGATGGCCGCAGATAGGTGGTTAGCATGGCTTCAACGTACACAGGATAGAGGACTATGGTCTATCTACTCTGTGGTCCGCTACTTTGCCACCAGGTTGCTTCATGAAGCCTCGGATCTTCCATACCTGGAGGACGAGATTAGGCGCCGGGCATCAAAATGATACGCCAATTTACCCAACCATAGAAGCACCCTTGTCAGATCATTGGGAGATTATGGCCCCACTAGACGTCGATCTAGCCTACATCGGGTACCCCGAATGGCTTGCGGGCACCCAAGATTACCCAGGAGATAATCCGAACAGCAGCTGAAGCTGAGCACCACATAATTTTCCTAAGCTGTTTGGCATCCAAAGTTTACCAACCTTAATTTCAGATAAAAAACACCAGGGTGCTAGGCATTGCATCCTACCCTTTCATTCCAAAGGTAAAATTACTGTAAGCTTACAAAATAATAACTACAAGTCACCCGAGAACATCCCGAATATACCTAACCTGCGGATAAACCCTAAACGGGTGGGCACGCAGCGAAAGCATTCTGGCTAAATACAGCCAGCCAGCACGAGCGAGCGAGCGAGCGAGCACCGGCACAGTTGCTCCGTAGCTGTTAAGGAAGAAGTCCTGAAGATATGTTGGGACGAAACGTCGACCAGAGGAAGAACCAAGACGATGTCCTATACGGAAAACTCAGTTACAATAAACAACAATCAATCATGTTTCAAATTTTATGAATTAAAATTAATGTTTCAACGTTTTAAACCATATGTTCAATAACACCCGAGTATTTCATATTAACCTTCATTTTGATACCGAAATTATGGTTTGCCAGAAGCAAAGAATCATGATAGATATCAAAGGAATGTTGGTTCTTTGTTACGGCAAGAGCAAGGCTAGTTGAGTTGGGGGAAAGTGTATAACTAAGCCATGTAAGAGGCAGTGTCCTTAGAAGATTTCTAAAGGAATTGACACTTGACGTGTATGAATAGGGAATTCTTTGGATCATTTACAATAGCGACCAAAACAGCCACAAAGGGATCTTGGTTGAAAAGGAATTTTGAGAGTGAAAGTTAGGGATATATATACGCGCAGCTGTGGCCAGAGGGCACTCTTGGGCGTGAAGCGGATTTGGCTAGTTCGCGGCTAGGAAGCCATTATAAACAGTCTTCGGCGTGAAGCCGATCAGAAGGGTCTTCGGCGTGAAGCCGAGCAGAGGAGTCTTCGGTGTCAGGCCGATGAGAAGGGTCTTCGGCGTGAGGCCGAGCAGAGGAGTCTGAGTCGTGAAGCCTATTAGAGCGGTCAACTTGTTCTGTCTTGAATATTTGTCGGGTCATCAAAATTTATCGAGGAATAAACAATTAGCATTCAGTAACTCTAAACCGAGATTGGTAACCCTCGGTCGGCAACTTCCATTTCGATGTTTGAAAAGAAGAAGCAGTGAATAAATAATTTGGAGACGGGCATTCCAGTGTTGTGAAAATCTCCTTTTCACACCCATTCACGCATACCCTGAGAGAAACCTCATTGCTCGCCAAACATATTTGTCATCGTTCTCCAATCATTAGATATTTGTTCGCCGCATATAAGTTCTGCTTCAATTTGTAGCATTTATCTACATGTAATTTTATAACATCAAACTGAATAACAGCCTTTAGCAAGTGAAAACTAATCAAAATGAGCTATAGTATGTACTTATAATTTGGGGATGTTTACTTTAAAATCAGTCAAATTAACTTAGAAATATAAGTGGTATTCCATAAAACCCTCATCTTATCCTCAGGGAAATATTTTTCTAAACGTCTGTGTTTATTATCATGTAGTATAGAGAAGTCAGTAGGCACACCGGATATATATCGCATACATTTAGACATCTTAAAACTTGTCAACACGAGTTGTAAATATAAAGTATTGAGGACAGTTCCTTTAATTCTCATCTGTTGTTATTGGAGCTCGCGAACCCTTTCTAAATTGCTTCTTGTGTCTGCGGCACGAACTGAAGGGCAATCGGCGAGAGAAATTGATTCCTGCCCCAGCCCTCGTCTTCTCAATCAGCAATTTGATTGCAGGTCAAGCCCTGGGTATCGCTTTCAAAGAGGTGCTCCAGCGTGCCAAACCGTGAAAAAGTCCATGTTGACCTCCAGAATAAAGTTCCCTCTCATATCAGATCCTTCTCAATGGACGTAGCCTTATGTACCGGATATATTTCTAGAGAAAATACCTAAGCCGTAGGTGATGAAATTCCACTTTCTAAAGTACTCAGGCTTAGCAATGCACCACTGACTTCCGTTCCGAGTCGGTAGTAATCGCAATTTCGAATACAAGTATCTACACCCGTAGACAAAGAGCAGCTACCAGAAAAACTGCTTGATTTGCAAACATCGCAAGCATTGGATGACGCTGCGTTCACAACAAACGACTTGGAAGCGTAGAATCATAATGAAAAGTTCAATGATTTGAATCCCGGTTATGACATTGATTTTCTTTTTTTTTTTTTTTTCTTTTTTTCTTTTTTTCAGTCTGGGTCTACCTTTCCATACCTTGGTCTACAAATGACTAGAGTGTAGGTCTCCAACATGCGCTTTGATACTACTCTGAGTTTATTTCAAAGCTATGCGATAGAGAGATACTTTGCGGCTTGGCCGTATGCATGGTAGCCGAGAGATAAAACGCATGTGTCTCGTAAGTAGATCAATATGATCTCCAATCCTTGATGTATATCTTACCTTTTTATTGTTGTCATTTTAATACCAATTCCTTATGCGTATTTTTGCATAAGATAAATAATGGTTTATAAAAGTACAAACACGATGTGCCTGCGTGTTCAAAATAAATGCAATGCTATTAGAAAATTGTCTTCATATTCGTTGTGTAAACACCCGGAGTCATTCATCTCAATATTGCTTGGATATACCGCAAAGTTCAGTCGTGAAAATTTCACTAAGCATTTGGTCTCATCCATGCCGTATGTATTCCTTATTATTATATGGATTTATTATCATTTATTATGATTATTTTTCTCAAACTAATATTATATTATTTAGAACAGTTGAATTAAATGATAGTAAAGCGATATAAATAGTTCAAGAAATTTGTATAGATAGAGTAAAAATGAAAAATTCAATACCATGTTCGAGATTTGAGCCACCGATCAGCCGGTTTCCATTCAGTCGCACATACTGATTGAGCTACCATGGCTAACTTGCCGCCATGACACTAAATTCTCCAATTGACTCATATAATT
>JAUKNK010000388.1:120000-180000 GCA_030765055.1 Mantis religiosa | reverse complement strand
ATTCCACGCAATTTTCTCCTTCCCAAAATCCAGCTAATTAATGCATGAGCATGTTTGAAAATGTGTATCTTAAATCCCAGTGTCTATTCTGTCATCACGTGTCATGTGCGGACCGAAACATGGGCTAGCGACGAGGGTCTAGCCTTGAAAAATGCCACCTTTGTCGCCTAGAAACACAAAGAAAATACCAGTGAGGGAAAGTGTTCATGTTCCTGGTTATCATGACACGTTAGGTTCTCCTGCTTTCAATAATATATTTATCGGGATTGCCTGTTAAGTTTCTGCACTTGTATATTTAATCGTTATCCTCTATATTTGTTATAACTTTGTTTAATTCATATTGTGGTATCTATCCGCCCTTAATTATGCTTTTAATAAGACTTTCGCGGTTATTATTACAATGTTATGCCTAACAGGGACGGTATCACATGACAGAGAACCCTCGTATTACGAAGTACTGATCTGCCTTCAAGAGTCTGAACCAGAAGATCCGTGGTTAAGATCCCGAGTATGGCATTCAATTGTTCAGTCTGACTCTATCTTTCCATACTATAGCGGACACACGGCCAGTGTGAAAGAACAGTTAATTTCCATTATTTATTATTTATTTGCTTACCTTTATGGATTGCGCATACCTCCCCATTATGTGAGCTCTTGACAGAGGTATATTTGGTTTCATTTCGGAAATATTTTAGGTCGCAGAGTTAGGTTGGACATCCTGTATAACGAGGCTGAATTTGTGACAAGGAGAAAGAAGAGGGAATAAAGCTAAAACAATGACTGCAATGGTAATTTACATTTGCTTTTAGTAATTAATTGAGTAACATTCCGTATCAGACACACAGCTCCTGAGTACTCTGTTTAAGTTAATAATATTTCGTTCTAACTAGCAGCGCTCTGTTAGTGAAGGTCATTATGTCCTAACGCTCTGTTATGTAGTTCCAGGCAGATGGCGCGGCTTAAACAATGATATTTGGCTATCGCGATGCTCGCTTTTTGACACCGGAATAAGAGTTTTGGTAGGTGCTGGCATGTCCTACCTGAAACCAGCCTCCTGCGATTTCCTGACTTCGCACTGCTAAAGTTATACCCCTCCTCTGTCTTCCCTGTATCCATTAAAATTTTACGCAAAGGCTTTCAACGAGCGACAGCTCTCCAATGCATGAAATTGAAATAGACAAATGTTCCTTAAGATAAGGTTAGTTTCCCCTTTGACTCTGTCAAAATGATTCCCTTAAGGGTAGTGCTCCAGTAGGGGCTAAATGCCAGACTAATATTGGCAAAGAAATTGGTTTAATCTGACACACCGACACCTGCTCCCTCTCCCAAGGGTGTCCCACAAGCAATGTGTGCTCTCACTAAATGCTGCAGCAAAACAAATTCTAAACAAACAGTCGTTGTGTTCCGGTCCACGGAGAGACTCCAGCTGTGACATGGCGAACAAATGGGTCGTATCCGATTTACTGCGCTAAGAATTTTTATTAAAAGCCAATAAATTACGCTTAACTCCGTAAATACCCATCAAACGACCATTATCCGACAAGTTGCTACTTTAGTTTACCAGCTAAATAAAACAGAGTGACTGATGGGTAGATAATGACAGTTGCTGCAGTCCCTAACTTTACTGTTTTACTAAAAGTGTTTTACTAATATATGACCACATACTAACTGATATGCAATACAGACCTTAGAGAATTTCCATACAGATTTAACACCTCAGATTTTTCTGCTGCAGAAGCATGAGGTAAATTTAAGAAAACAGGTGAAATAATATATGACAAAATCAGAACATGTGACTAGTAACTGGTGCAGCAAAATCAACTTCAGTCACGGCAATGCAAGCCTTAACTCAGGTCTCTCCAATACGTCTAACTGTAGAGGAGCAGGCACTAATACAACATGAAAAAATATTGGGGTTAAAACCAACAAAATTGGGGAAAACATTGCTGCACCCAATTAAGATGAAATCACAAGCAATTTTCAGCATAAAGTTACAGAATTAAAAAGCGATTTTAATTTTCATAATTCTAAAGAAAACATTTAAATAAAAGAAAATCCACTGACTTTTGAACCAATTAATATTAAATTGGAGTTAGAACAAATAACTACAAAATCTGAAAATCCCAAAGCTGTACTAAAAGTACTAGCATTAGAAACTGTGAACAATAAATACCCACCTGAAGAATGGTTACATATCTACAAAAATGGATCTAACTTGGACAACAACTCAGGAGCAGGATTTAAGTGTGTACTGTTCTCATTCTATCAACCAGCCAGATACCACACACCGGCTATTCATATTTCACTCCAACATCATCTATACAGAATCGATAAATTTAAAAATGCTGTCATATTTTCTTATTCTAAAGCAGCATTATATGCAATAAGTTTGTATAAACTGAGGTCAGCCTAAATTAACAAATGTCACAAAATGATCCAACAACTTCAAAAGCTACAGAAAAGAATTAAATTACAATAGATACCTGCACATCGTGGAATTGTTGGCAATGAATATGCTGATTTTCTTGCCAAGAAAGGGGGAATATTTACTTCAGAACAAAAATAAAAACTTATGTTTTACATCCATAAAAATACTAATAAAATGTAAAAACAAACAAAAGCAATCAAAATCTAACAAAACTAAAGATTGAAATGGAACATTTTAATGAAAAGTCCAGGAAATATTCCAAAAAGACTACGTAAACAAGCAGTGGCAAAATTTAGATTATTTACAGAATATGACTATTTGGGCAACCCCTTACACAGAACTGGAATTTATATAAGTCTAAATTGTCCTCTGTGCAACAAAGAAGAAGAAATGACTGAAGAACATCTTCTAACCTGTGAAGTCCTACCTGACGGACCAACTACACAGAATTCTTGGAGAGCAAGAGAGCTAATGGCTTCACTGACAAAGCCTAGCATTTGTCAACAAAGAAGAGGAAATGTCTGAAGAACATCTTCTAACCTGTGAAGTCCTACCTGTCGGACGCACTACACAGAAATAATGGCTTCATTGACAAGCCCTAGCATTTGAGAACAAAGAAGAGGAAATGAGTGAAAAATATCTTCTAACCTGTGAAGTCCTACCTGCCGGATCCACTACACAGAAATATTGGAGAGCAAGAGAGCTAATGGCTTCATTGCCAAAGCCTAGTATTTGACAATAAAGAAGAGGAAATGACAGAAGAACATCTTTTAACCTGTGAAGTCCTACCTGCCGGATCCACTACACAGAAATATTGGAGAGCAAGAGAGCTAATGGCTTCATTGCCAGAGCCTAGCATTTGACAACAAAGAAGAGGAAATTACTGAAGAATATCTTCTAGCCTGTGAAGTCCTACCTGCCGAACCCACTACACAGAAATATTGGAGAGCAAGAGAGCTAATGACTCTAATGTCAAAGCCTAGCGTTTGACAACAAACAAGAAGAAATGACAGAAGAATATCTCCTAAACTGTGAAGCCCTACCTGCCGGATCCACTACACAGAAATATTGGAGAGCAAGAGAACTAATGACTCTAATGTCAAAGCCTAGCGTTTGACAACAAACAAGAAGAAATGACAGAAGAATATCTCCTAAACTGTGAAGCCCTACCTGCCGGATCCACTACACAGAAATATTGGAGAGCAAGAGAGCTAATGACTCTAATGTCAAAGCCTAGCGTTTGACAACAAACAAGAAGAAATGACAGAAGAATATCTCCTAAACTGTGAAGCCCTACCTGCCGGATCCACTACACAGAAATATTGGAGAGCAAGAGAGCTAATGGCTCTAATGTCAAAGCCTAGTATTTGAAAACAAAGAAGAGGAAATGACTGAAGAACATCTTCTAACCTGTGAAGTCCTACCTCCCGGACACACTACACGCAAGAGAGCAGGAGAGCTAGAATCTTTGGTTTCTTTATTTTTCTGGAAATTTCTGGAGTGATAGGGATTGTTCGGGTTCTGGCTTAATTTAGAACAATCTAGAATAACGATCTAGGCATTTAAGGACATGAAGGCTCGCAAAGTGAAGTAGTTGTGAAACAATAGTTGTAAACAGAATGAGTTGCAAGTTGTAAAACAGTGTTGTGAACGAGAGACAGCTGGGTGTGTTATTGTAACGAGAGCTAATGATGTAAGTTGCTGTCACTGTTTGTTATTGTCATCGACCTTGGAAGACTGTGTATATGAGATGTAATTTGTTACGTGAGAATTGAACAGTGTATCTCTACGAAAATAAAGGTGATTTTTAATTTCTGCAACTCGGCCTTTTAATTGTACGAACCCACAGAGTAACAATAGTTCTAATGACACTGGAAGTCCCATTTCAAACTGGCTGACTGCTTCTTTTTATCATTACATTAAACTCTAGGCTGCCGACCAAAGGTTACCAATGCTTATTACTCGATAAAACTTAATTCGTTCTTCACGTATATATGAACTAATAAATATCTTCTCTCATCGCTTCTGGTCTGGCCTCGACCAAGAGAGAGGCGAAAACTTTCTTAATCGGCTCCAAGCCACCAACTTAGATTCCTCCACAGCAGGGGCGGTTCCTCCATAAGGTTGCAGGTTTGCGCCACACCCACTGATTCTGAATGTACAACAGGTGCATTTTGCACATTAAAGCTGTACTTCTTTGCACTGTTTTATATACAAACATGTTTCAATTACGCTTATCATCTGTAGCTGTCCATGACCGCAGAAGTCGAAAAAAAACAGTGATTAGCTGTAGGAGCCGCAGGTTTGCAGTGAAGAGTTAACCTAAGATTTCGCCCAAATGTTGGCTCTCTGAGGGGTTTGCGGGATGGTGAAGAGATGAGAGGGCTTCTTATACATTGCTTAAATGAAGGTTTATAAACCTAGCTCCTCCTACTCTTAGCAACGGCTTTAGCGTGACCTTCAGGCTTAGCTTCTGTGTGCTCTGCTTTTCGAACACAGGGAGAATTTAATTAAATGCATGGAGGTTATTCAGAAGAGAGCTCTGTTAAACAACAACGCCACGCTTGTTCAGGCTTCTGGGTTTATGGCCACTTTGAAAGATTATAATTTTGTATTCTGGCTGTCTTTATTCTACAAGGTCATGCCACATGTGGACATTTTGTACAATCAGCTGCAGAAACGAGACTGCAATGCAACGTTTGCCATCGCCCAGCTAAACGTATTTGATAGGGGAAGTGCAAAAGGTAAGAAAGCGCGTGAATATCGAGGAACACGAAGAAACTGCAATTAAGAGGAGAAGAATAGAAGATCATGATGTGAAAAGAAGAGAAGCTCTTGAAGTATGTGACAATCTTAGAGAAGCAAAGGACAGATTTAGCTTCACGGGGCATCTGGTAACCTCAACTTTGTTTCATCAAGAAAATTTCTGAGACATTTCCAGAGGATTCCCTTAGAGAAACAATAAGGTTCTATCCTTTTATCATTGGAACAAAAATTCGTAGAGAACTGACTGTAATTTACAATCGAGAGGAATTTCGTGGAATGTCCGGCGCTTTGTGCTTGATGGACTTCAGTATGGAAAACAACTTATGTACTACATTCAGCGAATATGTCAAACTCCTCCGAGTACTGTTAACTATGCCAATGTCTACCGCTGAAGCAGAATGTTGTTTCTCAACTTTAAAAACATTAAAAACTTTCCTTAGGAACACAATGTCACAGGACCGATTGACAGTATTAGCTATGCTTTCAATTGACGGAGATTTTGTTATGAAGATCAGCGACTTCAACGCAAAAGTTATCGATAGATTCGCCAGGCCTAAGGAGGGTACAGCAGAGAATCTGTATAAATAGGTGAGTCATTACTACTCTGTATTTTATTTTTAATTTGTGCACCACCAATAATGTAACCCACCAGCCGCCACTGCTCCACAGCTGTGCGTGGGTGTGTAGCTTTCACTTCTGGAAGCCCTCTTTTCACACAAAGACTCTCTTTGTGATTATTTTGTCCATTATTAAGGGTCCGAAGAATACCTTTACAAACAAAATCATCTGTTATCCCTTAGTATTCTGCTTTTCCCTTGTCCTTTGTTACACAACTCAACCAGCTGCACCTGTTCGAGTCGTAACAAAGATACTTTGTGGGTTCGTGAAATTAAAAGTCCAATTGTCCAAACTCAAAATGTTTTTTTTTTCTTTTTGAAGCAAGAGAGGTATGAAGGGAAGTAAAAGAGATTAGAAGGGAAGTAAAAGAGATAGTGGAGTTCTGCAGAAGCACCTCCGTTAGTATCGGTAAATGCTAACTGCGCGCAAGGAAGGGCGCAGGAATCGTGGGTTTATCTGGCTATGGCCATGGCACTAGGCCCTGAACATAGCACAGAGGCTCAAGGTGAAGACTGAAATGAGTGATAGGAATGGAAAGAATGGAGTTAAGTTTATTTATTATTCATATTTAGAGTGCACCACTGGTGCTTTGGCGGGCATGCGACACCTGACGGCGTCTGTGTCCGTGAGAAGTGTCTGGCACTGTGGCTATCTGGAAGATCATGCTGTTGTGTAGGGAATCAATGGAGTCTTGTAGTCTATTGAAGTCCTGTGTAATTGACTCAGTGTCGAAAGAGGAGTTGGCGAGTGCTACCTGAATATCGCATTGATTCCTATGGAGTATCTCGAGGGTATGCAGCATGTTGATCTGAGTGGCAAGGCTGGTGTTGTAATTCTCTTCCAGTATTTTGAGAATCTTCTGTTGAGTGGTTGCAGTCTTGGTGATTTGTGACAGTTGATCCTGAAGTGCTGTGATCTGCTGAGTTGCGGTGGTTATCTGGTCAGTGGTGAGTCGCTCTAGCAGTCTTATGCATCGGTCGATGGCGTCTAACGTCTTGGTGTGGTCGGCGTTGTGTAAGTTAGTAACTGCCTCCTCCAGGTTGGTCAGGCGAGGGCCGAGGTTAACAACCTCCGAGTGGAGGTCCTGAATTGCCTCGCCGGAGGGCCCAGTGGATGCAGGTGTGTTCGAGTGGGTTGCAATCTCCAGCTCGATGGCGGCCAGTCTGGCTGAGATGTTGCTGTTGTCACTGCGGAGGTCCCGTAAGGCCTCCACGAGCGGTTCTGCAGCTGTTCCCGTGGTCGGTGAAGGGCATGTGGTTGCGAGTGGTTGCGGTGGTTGCCTGTCCTTCGGGTAGTATGGGCACGTGCCTGTCCTGTAAAGTGGCCGTAGCCATTGCAGGTGGCGCAGTACCGGCGGCGGCGGAGATCGTGCTGCTGGCATTCCCCAGTGAGTGTCGCGGCACCACAGTAGTGGCACCGTGCTGTTGCAGTACAAGAGGCGGTTTCATGAACGTACCTGCAGCATCGGCGACAAGTGTACGACGCTCTGAACGGCTGGCCTCGATTTTGAGACACTGCCCTAGTAAGGGCAGGCCCATCCACTGCGTCCCTTATATACACAGATCGCTGTGTCTGGAAGTTTCGCGGCACAGTGAATCATCCCGAAGGTTCTGGACGTCAAGGGGGGGGGGGAAGAGACGGTACAGGGCATGTGCCGCTCTTCTAACCATCCCCTTTGTTAGCGCTACACAGATAAAAGGGTAGGCGTGGTCTGAATGACTCCCATCTGGTCCTACCTGCCAGCTAATCCTATCGGGAATTCTAATGTTCGGGTGATAACGACTCTTTACTCATTGCAGTTCTTAGTTTCGGTATCAAATTCCATACAGATTCTTTATTCCTTGCTATGCAACGCTGAGGATCCTGCAGCGGACGGATGAAAGATCAGGTAAAACAAAGGAAGAGTGTCCGAAGAATTAATTAGCCTCTCCAACAATCATCTATAAAAATGGACGAGGAAAGCCAAGAATTGAACCCACGTCTTCTCTAATGGTACCTGAGTGTACACAGAATACTCTGGTAATAAGAGACTCAACTACTCCGGTAGGCTTTCATGTTTCACATCCCTTTCAAGAGGTCGTTCAAATTTGTAGTACATTAAAAATTCCTCGGAGCAATTGAATTTCCCTTTGTGGAACATAATGAATTTTCGAAGGCAGCTTTAGCCTGAGGGAGTCCACAGGTTTTGTTACATCTGGGATACGTCTTGAGAGCAAAGTGCAGCCATACATGCTCACAAATTCTGGGGCACAATGGAAGCCGTTACAAAGGTTCAGGTACATCAAACAAAAGCACACGCTATGGACCGATGGGCGACTCCTTGCAGCAGTTTCAGCAATACTTGACCCAGTTATATGTAATATTGATAACAACCTTACACACATCGAGAATTCAACTGTACAACTTGGTACCTCAAGGCAATTGCAACTAACTTCACAAACAGTGATATATTTACTCACTTTAAGTATTTTACTGATATCAACAAGAGTTATTCTGTTCTCATTTTCTCTGCTGCACAGGTAAGGAAAATGCTGTATTCCACCCAAAACTTCTATCTCAAACTTTGAGGTTTCCAGAATAAAAAGCCGCACTAAGCGGAAAATGCTTAGGTCCATATGTATTTCCGTGTGACTGATGAAAATTAAAATACAAAATTGGTATATTAGTTCAGAACCCGTTAAAGGCATGACAACAACAGTTTGAAAACACATGACACACTCCGAATGCTACATGTTTACACAAATTCTGGAAATTTTCACTTCTTTAAAGAAATTGCATACGATTTTATTTCACTTATTGTTGCTTCTATTCTCATTGCTGTTGTCGCTATTGTTATTATTATTTGAATTTCAAATCCATAAAGTAATAGGCAGTTTAAAACATCTGACAATCAATTAAACCTTACTGTATTCGGATTTGGATATCATTACCGAGGGGATACGGTACGTAGGGTACCATGATGGGCTCATTGTTCCTATACCCCTAAGTGGGGCACCCCTGGGAGAAAGGATGAGGTGAAGGAAACAGAGCGCAGCCGACCCAAGGAGCCACAACATTACAGAGGGCAGGGTCGCTACAGTTTACTTGGATAAAAACTTCCCCTGACAGGTCAGGACAACGACTTCGTTCCTCTACAGCGGGACGACGAGTCCAGCAGCCGAGCCCTAATGGTACCAAGGAGACACGACAGTACAGAAGACAGGGCCCCTACAGTTTACTTGGATAGGGACTTCCCCTGACAGGCCAGGACTATGAACTCTCTCCGCTACAGCGGGACGACAACGAGCCCAGCAGCCGAGCTCTAATGGTACCAAGGAGACACGACAGTACAGAGGGCAGGGTCCCTACAGTTTACTTGGATAGGGACTTCCCCTGACAGACCAGGACTACGAACTCTCTCCGCTACAGCGGGACGACAACGAGCCCAGCAGCCGAACCCTAATGGTACCAGGGAGCCACGACAGTACAGAGGGCAGGATCCCTACGGTTTACTTGGATAGGGACTTCCCCTGACAGACCAGGACTATGAACTCTCTCCGCTACAGCGGGACGACAACGAGCCCAGCAGCCGAACCCTAATAGTACCAAGGAGCCACGACAGTACAGAGGGCAGGGTCCCTACAGTTTACTTGGATAGGGACTTCCCCTGACAGACCAGGACTATGAACTCTCACCGCTACAGCGGGACGACAACGAGCCCAGCAGCCGAGCTCTAATGGTACCAAGGAGCCACGACAGTACAGAGGGCAGGGTCCCTACAGTTTACTTGGATAGGGACTTCCCCTGACAGACCAGGACTACGAACTCTCTCCGCTACAGCGGGACGACAACGAGCCCAGCAGCCGAACCCTAATGGTACCAGGGAGCCACGACAGTACAGAGGGCAGGATCCCTACGGTTTACTTGGATAGAGACTTTCCCCGAAAGACCAGGAAAACGAACTTGCTCCCCTACAAGCCACGACAGTACAGAGGGCAGGGTCCCTACAGTTTACTTGGATAGAGACTTCCCCCGACAGGCCAGGACAACGAACTCGCTCCCCTACAGCGTTACGACAACGAGCCCAGCAGTCGAGCCCTAGTGGTACCAAGGAGACACGACAATACAGAGGGCAGTGTCCCTACAGTTTACTTGGATAGAGACTTCCCCCGACAGGCCAGAACAACGAACTCGCTCCCCTACAGCGTTACGACAACGAGCCCAGCAGTCGAGCCCTAATGGTACGAAGGAGACACGACAATACAGAGAGCACTGTCCCTACAGTTTACTTGGATAGAGACTTCCCCCGACAGGCCAGAACAACGAACTCGCTCCCCTACAGCGTTACGACAACGAGCCCAGCAGTCGAGCCCTAGTGGTACGAAGGAGACACGACAATACAGAGAGCACTGTCCCTACAGTTTACTTGGATGGCGACTTCCCCCGACAAACCAGGACAACGAACTCGCTCCCCTACACCGGGACGACATAAAGCCCAGCAGCCGAGCACTAATGTTACCAAGGAGCCACGACAGTTCAGAAGACAGGGTCCCTAAAGTTTACTTACATAGAGACTTATCCCAACAGGTCATGACGTCGGACACGCTCCACGAAAGGCAACGAGCCCAGCAGCCGAGCCCTAGTGGTATCAAGGCACGTGATCCAAGCCCCAAATATCCCTGGCTGGTGATTCGGAAATGGTCCCAGCAGAGGAGCGGAGATCAGCAGCAGACCTACCGGAGGAAGAAGTAGTTTTTCTCAGATTATATCATCCTGCCATGCACCACCGGGGCACCCGCCGACAGTTCTACCCAGAAGGAGACCAACTGATGATAACTGATATGAAATGATAACGGAGATGAAATGGTGGGACAGGAAATTTGGGGACGTAATTATCCTAACGAGCATTCGCTTAGCGACCCGGGAAACTCCCCGAAAAACCAATGGGTCGTCGGTCACGGGAATCGAACCCGGGTCTACTGGGAAGAAGAAGAGAGAGGCCAGTAGACCACGGCCTACAAGCCCGGAATATACTTCAACTAGTACTTCTAAGATTAGTGTTACAAGAGCAGCGAAGGTCATGTAATATCCACATAATGTATTCATTCTACTATCGACTGAGAAAATCACGGAATACCCGAAGTCCTAGTAGTGTTTGGCGGGAAATGAAGCGAGCAGTCTCACGGAATACTGCACAAAAGGCAAAATGCCAATTTACTTTTGCTGCCCAAGAAACACAGGCTCATTTGCAGAGAAAAATAATTCATTTAATTATTGAACTGTGCAGCTGGCCAGGGCAGCAAGAATAATAAGTCACTAATTGCCAGAACATTTGCTTTCAACCGCACTGCGACATAAAACACGTAAAAAACAGCTAATTATAGCCGCGGTCTTTCCTCGCTACCCCAAATCTCTGTGTGTGAGTGAAGAAAGATAACCAGTGCAACTTGGTGTAGGTCAGCTCCGCGTATTGCTTTATCTTCTTGAATTTATAAATCCTTTAGTCACTCAGCTTACTTTTTCTACGCATTTCTGTGATCAATATCTGTATTATAAAGGGGGTAATAAAACAGAAATAAATAATTATCGGCCAGTTAGTCTAACTTCAGTGGTATGTAAATTAATGGGGCATTTAATTACAGAATATATACGAGAGGAGTTAGAGAATAAATAAAGGTTTAATGAAGCGCAACATGGATTTTGTCCTGGATATTCGTGCGAAAGTCAAATTACTTCATTATTTAAAGATTTGGCAGATGAGGTAGATGCAGGGGGAAGAACTGATGCAGTGGTAATTGACTTTTCTAAAGCTTTTGATGTAGTGTCACATAGTTTACTTATTTGTAAGCTAGCTAATACAGGAATTGAGAAACGCTTAGTATTATGGGTTAAACATTTTTTGAAAGGGAGAACGCAAAAAGTTAAAGTAGGTAAAGAGCTGTCCGATAGGGGAACCGTAGGTTCGGGTGTGCCGCAAGGCTCAGTACTAGGACCTTTACTGTTTCTCGTTTTTTTAATGACATTGCTGTTAATATTAACTACCAGATAAGGTTGTTTGCAGAAGATTGTATCATTTATAATAAAACTCGGAATACAGTGTATCAAACCGCTCATCAGAATGATTTAAATGAAATCTGTAATTAGGCTGCGGCTAACCAAATGTCAATTAATGCCAAGAAAAGTAAGTCCATTGTTTTTAGTAGAACTAATGGCAAAATTATTGTTAACTATCACATGGGAGGGGTGCAAATTCCACAGGTGGACAGCTGCAAATACTTGGGAGTGTACCTGGCTAGTAATGCTGGATGGGACGAACAAGTAAATTCCACATTTAGGTATGCATGGAAGGCATTACATTTCGTAATGAGAATATTGAAAAAGGGGAGCGCTAGGTCCAGGGAAATTGCCTACAAGGGCTTAGTGCGGCCGGTTATGGAATATGAAGTGGCATGCTAGGACCCGTATAGAGCTAACCAAATCGATCCGTTAGAAAAAATACAGAAAAGGGCAATAAAATTCATAAAAAGAGGCAAATATTTTGGGCCTATAAAAGCAGATGAGACTAAATGGGAGGAATTAAGAATTAGGCGTAAAAAACATAGGTTGGTAGCATTATTCAAAGCTAATGCTGGTGTAAAGGCATGGGTGGACGTTAGTGTAAGGTTAGATAATCCGGATTATTATAGACGAAACGATCATAGATATAAACTTAAGGGTAGAAGATACAGAACCGACGTAGGAAAATTTTCTTTTGTTAATAGAACCATTGAAGAATGGAATGAATTGCCTGTAGCAGTCTTTCAGGGCTGTTCCCTGTCGCTGAAGAAATTTAGAGAAAATCTAGATGTTTTATAGTTTAACTTTTAAACTATAATGGTATATAATATGTAAATAGAGAAGTAATTAGATATGTTTTAAGTGAATAAAGTAAAATAATATCATGTTTGTATTGTTTACTGTGTTATTGTTGTAAATCTAGTATTTGTAATTTGATATGTATTATTAACTCTGCCACCGGGTAGTACCCTATTGCAGTGAACAAATACATACATTAATTGTTCCATCGTATACATTTTAATCCAAATAAACGTTTTTGGAGACGTTTTATTAATCACTTCCTTATAGACTAGGGAATGTAAGAATTCAGTGAGGTGTAAGCGATAGTCAAATGTTTTAAATGCTGACCGTGTGAAATTAAGAGGTAATGAAATATAATACCAGGATAGGCTGAAAGCTCCGGACCTAATAATAAAAATATTTTTGATTATTTTTCTTAATTTCTCAGCATAATCTCCAGGACGGCTAATAGATTTCTCACATCGGTATTCGCCTGTTAGCTTTGTTTTCTATTTCTTTTTTAATTTTACGTCCTCCAATGGTAAGTCATATCCAACGATGAATGGAATGGGTGGAATGATTCTCAAATGAGCCCAGTGTCCTTAGATCTTAAGAGTTAGCTGACATTCGTTTCTCAGCGTAAGGAAAAACCCTGAAAAAATCTTATCCAGGTAAATCACCCTGACCGAGACTCGAACTCGGGACCTCTTGAACGTGAGGTAGACATTCTGTCGAGGCGGACCAGATGGTAGCATGGCTGCCTCTCGTTCATGAGGTCCCAAGTTCGAATCTTGGTCAGGGTGAGTTACTAGGTCTTTTCCGGAGTTTCCCTTATCCTGAAAGACGAATGCCCATGGCTCTAAGCTCCATGGACCCCAGACTCCTTTGAGCATTGATTCACCCATTCCATTCATCGTCCGGTATTACTTAACGTTGGAGGATGTAAAATTCAAAAAAAAAAAAAAAAAAAAGTAATCGGTGTTCTAATTTAATTAAACGATCTCTGCAATACGGTTTATCATGGTGGTCAAAGTAGCTATTTACCGCATCAATGACCTCGTTGCTCTGAAATCTTGGTCCTACAAAGATATTATTGAAATTTGGGATCAGGTAGTAGTTACTGGGTGCTGGATCTGGCGAACAGGTTGGATGTTCAAGAAATTGGAACTTGATTTTGCACATTTTTCCATTAAAATAACCGAACGATGGGCTGCAGCACTGTCGTGAAGAAACAATGTTGTTTTTTCTTTGCCAAATGAGGTCTTCTTCCTTTCACCTCAGCACTCAAACGTTGCAGTAAGCTTGTGTAGTAACAACGAAAGACACTTTTACCCTTTTTCAAGTAATCAATAAAATTAATTCCCTGTCCGTCCCATAAAACGCTCGTCATAACTTTGTTAGCTAACGAAATTGACTCTTCCATCTTTGTATTCGGTTCACCTGGCGCAATCTACTGTTTTGATTGTTATTTACTTTCTGGACTGTAGTGATTTACCCAAGTTAAATCCGTGATAATAAACCGTCTCAAAATTTCATTGAGATTTTTAAAATAGGGCTCCAAATTCCTAACAGAAACAGTTTTTCTTTGCAACTTTTAATGAGGTGTCAACAAACGCGGCAGCCACTTTTCACAGACCTTATGAGAGACCAAAATATTACTTCTAATACTACCTGCACTTTCTTGTTATGTGTCTACAGCCTCTGTTATCTCAAACAGCGTTAATTTCCGGACTTCCAGTAATAAAGGATGATTCCTATACCTCGGAAATTGTTCAAAGAAAAAAATACTGTTACGTTTGAATTTCTTTATCGCGATTCTCTACATATTTTGAGTATACAACTTTGCCTGTTCCTTACAGTTTACTAATTTAAACACTCAGTCACTGTTTTTGAGAAAGCCTGTTGAACAGAATACGAGTTCTGTAACAGTGCTAAATAATTTGTGGATCAGAACATGTTAGGTCGTACATATTATGACCCTGAAATGTTGAATAAGCCACAATTTCAGAAATAAAAGTTGTTAAGTCAGCCTTTTCGAGTTAGATGTTGTTAAGTCAAGTAGTTGCCGTATTAGCCGTTTGGTGGTGCAACTACACTGTGCCACACAAGTTCTTTGACATCAGCTGTCGATACATATTAGATTAGACACTAGATATTTTTAGACATTCTTCAAGTGTACTGTCAGAAAGTGTATCTGTACTTCCCAATACCAGGGCACTCTTTTATGCCTATTGACAGAATTTTTGGCAATATTGAGAAGTTTGCAAGTCTAACAACGATGATTTTCCAGCAGTGCTCTAGCAGTATTCGCTGCACATCATCACTTGCGGATTGTCCCCGCCTTGGTAGCGTAAATGGTAGCGTATCTGCCTCACGTGCAAGAGAACCCGTGTTCGAATCTCGGTCAGGCTGAGTTAACTGGATCAGGTTATTCTGGGGTTTTCCCTTATCTTGATAGACAAATTTCAGGTAACCCTAAGCTTCATGGGCGCCAGGTTCATTTGAGCATCAGTTCACCCATTTCATTCATCGTCCGATTTCACTTAACGTTGGAGGACATAAATTACAAAAAAAAAAAAAAAAAAAAAAAAAAAAAAAAAAAAAAAAATTAAATAAATAAATATACGAGGGTTGTTCAACAAAGAATGATCGCACTTTTACGGATATAATTTTTTGCACTAAAATTCAATCTTATTTTATTCTGAAAGTTTAGAGCCAGACTGAAAAATTCCATGCCATAGCCGGGATTTGAACCACGGATCTTCTGGTTTCCGTCCAGCCGCTCTACCTCTTGAGCTACTATGACCAACGTGCCAACATGACATTAAATTCTCCAACTGACTCGTGTTTCTCCCGAAACCCCTAGGAGTTCTCATAAACACATGAGACAGCTACCTTAATGACGACTTACTATGCTGTAAGTACTTTAAGACCCAGGTATGACATTAAATTCTCCAAATGACTCGTGTTTTTCCCGATAAACCACTAGGAGTTCTCATAAACACATGAGACAGCTACCTTAATGACGACTTACTATGCTGTAAGTACTTTAAGACCCAGGAATGACATTAAATTCTCCAAATGACTCGTGTTTTTCCCGATAAACCACTAGGAGTTTTCATAAACACATGAGACAGCTACCTTAATGATGACTTATTATGCTGTAAGTACTTTAAGACCCGGGTATGACATTAAATTCTACAACTGACTCGTGTTTTTCCCGATAAACCACTCTCATAAACACATAAGACAACTACCTTAATGACGACTTACTATGCTGTAAGTACTTTAAGACCCGGGTATGACATTAAATTCTACAACTGACTCGTGTTTTTCCCGGTAAACCACTAGGAGTTCTCATAAACACATAAGACAACTACCTTAATGACGACTTACTATGCTGTAAGTACTTTAAGACCCGAGTATGACATTAAATTCTACAACTGACTCGTGTTTTTCCCGATAAACCACTAGGAGTTCTCATAAACACATAAGACAACTATCTTAATGACGACTTACTATGCTGTAAGTACTTTAAGACCCGAGTATGACATTAAATTCTACAACTGACTCGTGTTTTTCGCGGTAAACCACTAGGAGTTCTCATAAACACATGAGATAACTACCTTAATGACGACTTACTATGCTGTAAGTACTTTAAGACCCGGGTATGACATTAAATTCTACAACTGACTCATGTTTTTCCCGGTAAACCACTAGGAGTTCTCATAAACACATGAGGCAACTCCCTTAATGGTGACTTACTATGCTGTAAGTACTTTAATACCCGGGCTTTATAGTTCGGACCACTATTAGGTACAATTAATGGAAATTAATTGTTCTTTCACACTACTGGTGTATAGGACGCACTATGAAAGTGTAGAGCCAGACTGAAAAATTCAATTTCATAGCCGGGATTTGAATCACGGATCTTCTGGTTTCCGTCCAGCCACTCTGTTAGCCTAATGTGAAACAAACACAACGTAGTAGTTTCATTGTTGGTACTCCTGTTTCCCGCCTGTGAGGAACAGGCAAGTTCAGACATGTTCAGTATCGCCTACCGCTAACATGGAGGTAACATGTCGTTAAAGTTAATGTTAGAGGAAGATCTGGAGTTCCTATCACACGTAATAACTGCTGATGAAACGTCCCTACATCATTTTGATCCTGAGAGCACACAGCAAAGCTCAGTGTGGAAATCTCCTTCATTACCAACCCCCAAAAAAGCAAAAGTGGCTGCTTCCGCTGGGAAAGTTATAGTCATGTCATTCTTTGTTATTCATGGAATGGTTTATCAGCATGTTGTACTTGCACACACATCAGTAGCTGTACAATACTACAGGGATGTCCTGAAAACATTACAAGTATATAACAGGAGCAAAAGACGACATATCCGTGAAGCTGGCTGGATGTTGCATCACGATAATGCACGGCCCCATATTACCACAGTTGTTGCGGAATATCTTGCAAAAATCAACGTGAAGTGCATCCCTCACCCTCCCTATAGTCCGGATTTAGCCCCTTGTGAACTTTTTCTATTCCCTAACTTGCATTAACGTCTTCGTGGGAGGCATTATCCATCATCAGAAGCAGTGGTGAAGGCTGCGGAAGCGATTTTTAAGGATCTCTCAAAAAATGGTTTCCAGCATGTCTTTGAAGACTGACAGAAACGCGGGTAAAGTACATCGCATTGAGCTGAGACTCTTTTGAGAAAGACTATCAAAATTATGAGGATGAGTAAACGTACGTTGTCAAAAAAAATTGTGATCATTCTTTATTAAACACCCCTCGTAATAAAATAATAAAAAATTGCTGATTGAGGTCTGGCAGCTCCAACTTTTTATGAACGTCTGCTGGTACTCTACGAAATGCATTCAACAGGGTACGATATGGTAAAGTATGTCTACCACAAGCTTCCAATCATAATTGTGTATGGCATTGATACCTATTATAACCTGAAGCATCTTTGTTCGTATATACTAGACATATATAGAGCATTAAAGATATCAGCTTACAATTAAACTTACTAAAGATGACTTATTAAATAAAATTATTGTCTTCAAACTGACAGCCAACAAATATTAGATGCTCCTATTTTTCATTGTTTTCAGCTTACATGGCGTCAAATTCAGTCAGTGTTGCCACTAATTGTTGAATTGCCCATGTATATGCCATTGATTATTGGAGCAAATTAAGTGCATTCTTCGGTAATAATCTAAAGAGTTCAGTGTAGCTTTTTTACTGTCTTTAAACACGAATGAGATCTATAAATGTGGTTGCATTTCAGCAGAAGTGTCCTTTCAGAACCTGTGAGCTAGCCGCTTGGTAACAGCAGTCGCAGAAATACGCCTTGGGGAGTCCACCCCTTAAGAAGGGTAGGTAATCAGGGTGACTGCTATGGTAGACACCGGGGACAGTATCTCGACTAATTTTCTTTTAGTCTCCCCTGCTTGCTGTTGGCAAAAGTTGTAGAGAAATCTAAAACCAACTGAAGCCGCTCATAAATATGTAAAGCACATTTCCTGTTTCCCTTGAGGGTGTAGTGTTAAGATAAGCAACGAGACGGACAGTGTTCTAAAAATAATATGTAGTACTGCTTTACCTCCCATTTCAGAGAGTTCATGCAACAAAGGAAGTACTTACTCAAACGGAAATATATGTTATAAGAAAGTATATATGACGTGTTGCATTGTAAGTGATAAAGTGTGAGACATAGATAATATCTTATCGTGCAAAAGAATCTTAGTGTTTCACTAAAATAACGATTGCCCAAAACTTCTCACACTTTGTACTTCAGGATATATATAGTCTTTAGCAGATCATTTTGGTCATTTAAACATGAAATAAATACAGAAAAAACATTATTCTTCTTCCTTCATGGGTTTTGCTTAAGCCTGTTCCGGTCTCACATTTCCTGAAGCCATCTCTTTAGGGGGCGTCCTATTGATCTTCGTCCTCTTGGTTTATAACTGAAGGCTTGTTTTGGTATTCTTTCTCTTGGCATATGATTAAGGTGTACGACACATTTGTTTCTATAATTATGGATTTCTTCTAATAACGGTTGTACTTCTACTTCTTTTCTAATAATTTTATTTTTAATATGATCTTCTCTTGTACATCAAAATGTTAAGGTGATGGTGTTCTAAATGCATACCAAATGACACACTCCACTTGCTGGTATGCACCACCATGCATTGCCATCTTTATATTTCACTGTAGGTGTAAATTTCGTATACTCCACACTGTATTGAGCTTGCATTAAATATATGCGAACACTCCTGAATAAAATGCATAAAAGGGAGTCAAAATATATCACTCCACCTTTCTTCGTCTTTCTTCACATTTTTTTTAGCAAACTACAACATCTTTGTCAGGCTAGTTTTGTATACAGAAAGCCCCTTTCTTGTGGCATCTTCCATTGTAGACTTCATCAATAAGAGACCTTCTGCCTGGTTCTGAGTGCGCATCTTTACGCAATGGAGTCGCCAGTTTCTGAGTAACTTATTTAAGGATTTCTCTTTGTGAAAGTACTTGTCTGTTTCCTCCAACCCCCCTCCAAAGAAAGAGAATCTACAATCAACACTTTCCATAAACTTTGCAACATTATTTTCTCAGGAAAAAATTATTTGATTTCAAAGTCTTATTTTAATGGCAAATCAAACAGGAAGCTTAATTTCCTGAAGAAGAAACTTCTAAATTCCCTTAATTCTGAATTACTTTTGTATATCTGGTGATTCGCAGGCGAAAGCCGAGGTCTTCCTAGAGCTAGATACCGGATAAAGCACAGAATTGCACTGGCAGTCGAAAGTTTTGGATATTATATATCACAACTATTGATTTGTGAATAAAAAGGAGATTTTATTTTGAAAGTTCTATCGTATTCCCGCTCTGATAACAAAATATGAACATATTAACGCATAAATACGATGTGCATTAGCTATAGTTGATTGGCATGAAGTGGTGATAGATAGGACATACTTGTAAAGCTTTAAATTATTAACAAAATAGTGTGAGTTGCACACTTTCCCCAATTTAGCCTAACAGTTCAGAGGATGTGGACTAGCTGTGGGAAAATTTGGAACGTCTGAGTGATGAGAGAAATCAGGAATATGCTTGTAGTGTGACCAGTCTTGCAATGCTTAATACCCTACGTGTGACTGTAAAACATGAGTAATACTGAAGAGTTGTCTTGGTTCATTGAGTCGTTATTCTCGCTCATTTTAATAAACAGTATTATTTGGTGCATACGTTGCTTTCAACGTCGCGCCCTGCCACTGGTTCATACTCTACAAAAATAATGCTTAAATGTGTCCAAGGTCCACGGAGCTTAGAGTTACTTAACATTTGTATATCAGGATAAGGGGAAACCCCGGAAAAAATCTTCTTCTTCTTCTTCCCTCACGGTTTAGGCGTAAGCCTGTTCCGGTCTCACATTTCCTGAAGCCATCTCTTTAGGGGGCGTCCTATTGATCTTCGTCCTTTTGGTTTATAACTGAAGGCTTATTTTGGTATTCTTTCTCTGGGCATGTGATTAAGGTGTTCGACCCATTTGTTTCTATATCTTTCGGTTTCTTCTAATAACGGTTGTACTTCTAATTCTTTTCTAATAATTTCATTCCTAATATTATCTTCTCTTGTACATCCTTTTGTCGTAAGAATCTCATTTCAGCAGCTTGTATTTTACTCTTCTCCTTTTCCCCTATTATCCATGCCTCACTTCCATAGTTTAGTATTGGGATTGCCATCACTTTGTACAATCTCATTTGAGCTTCCTTCCTTGCTTTATTCCTGAGGGTTCCCCTAATTGTTCAGCAAACTGCTTGGAATTTTCGTATTTCATTCCTTATATCTTGATTTTCCAATTCATAGGTTATATCACAGCCGAGGTATTGAAAGTGCCATACTTGTTCTATTATAGTTTCCTCTACTATCGTACAATTTTGGCCCTTATTTGGTATTTTCCCTGGAATGCCATTACTTTTGTTTTTGTCTTTGAGATTGTCATATCATATTTTTTACAAATTTTGTTTAGTCTGATATAAAACTCTGGTCCCCCAGGTTGGGGGTTATGCGTTAGGCTGGAAAACCGCCATGTAAAAATAAAATTTCTCATCAGTCTCACAGAAGTAAGCCGAACGGACAGAAAAACATTATTAAAACAATTAAATGGTCCGATAAATTTAATAGTTTGGGAAAAATATTTACTTAAAAAAATAAAATTCGCGTAGTTAATTTTGATGTACCAGCAGTCGATTCTGTTTTTAAGTTTATTTCCGAGGAATGTCTTTTAAGTCAGTACCGTTTTGCGATTCCGCTGCCGCAGCGCTACGGTCGGCGTTCAGCGCAAGCGCGCTGGTTACCTACATCTCTTTTCTATGCACTGACGCCATTACAGTCTGGTTCTTCAATGTATGCGTTGGTTACTGAGTGTTTAAGATGCCTCCGACAATCGTGAGTCCCGCCGATTGTGAAGTACGGGCTGTTATACGATTTATTAGTGCTAAAGGCATAAAACCGATCGATATTCTTCGTGAGATCTGTGAAGTTTACGGACAAAACATTATAAGTGATGGAATGGTAAGGAAATGGGTGAGAGCATTTAAAGATGACCGCACAAATTGCATGATGAAGAACGGAGTGAACGAACTTCGGTCGTTACTGAACAGTGGAACAAAAGGTGAGAGAAAACAGACGCTTTACAATTTCATCATTCTGCGACTATTTTCCTCAATATTCTCGTAGTGTTTTGTATCGCACTGTGACCGAGAACTTGAAGTACCGGAAATTTTGTTCACGTTGCGTCCCGAAAATGTTGACGGATTTGCACAAAACCCAACATTTAGGCAGTGCATTGACTTTGCTTGAGCGGTACCACAATGAAGGTGAAGATTTTTTAGACTAAATTGTTACTGGTGACGAAACGTCGGTGGACTACGTCACACCGCAATCGAAACAACAACCCATGGAATGGCGACATTCATCATCATCCCCAAATGTGAAGTTTAAGCAAACAATTTCTGCCAAAATATCATAAGCACAGTTTTTTGGGACAGAAAAGGAGTACTGCTAGTGGAGTTTCTGCCTCGTAATGAGACAATCAATGCAGCGTCTTACTGTGAGACATTGAACAATCTGCGCCATGCAATCCAGAACAGAAGACGTGGCAATTTGAGTAAGGGTATCGTTTTGCTGCATGACAATGCCCGTTCACATGTGACCAATGGAACCAAAGATCTCATCACATCATTTCAATGGAAAACTCTAGATCATCCTTCATACAGAACTGATCTGGCGCCCAGTGACTACCATTTGTTCCTGCACTTGAAGAAACATCTGGGTGGTCAGCGTCTTCAAGACGATAACGAAGTCAAAACAGTTGTGATACAGTGGTTAACACGTCAGGTGGCAGAATATTATGATGAGGGTATTCAAAAACTGGTGCCACGTTATGACAAGTGTCTCAGTATTCACGGAAGTTATGTAGAAAAGTAGATTAAGGTACAGGCCTTCATGTAAAAATAAAATTATTGCGATATCTATGCACGTCTTTTTTTAATTCCAAAAAACAGTACTGACTAAAAAAAACATTCCTCGTAAATAAACTTAAAAACAGAATCGACTGCTGGTACTTCAAAATTCACTACGGGATGTTTATTTTTTAAGTAAATATTTTTCCCAAACTATTAAATCTATCGGACCATTTAATTGTTTTAATAACGTTTTTCTGTCCGTTCGGCTTATTTCTGTGAGACTGATGAGAAATTTTACTTTTAAATGGTGGTTTTCCAGCCCATTGCATAACCCCCAACCTGGGGGACCAGAGTTTTGTATCAGACTAAACCAAATTTGTAAAAAATATGATATGGCAATCTCAAAGACAGAAACAAAGTAATGGCACTCCAGGGAAAATACCCAATTAGGACCAAAATTGTAGTAGAGGAAACTATAATAGTACAAGTATATTCCGAATTTGCTAATACTGACCTCTAGCGACAGTAACGTTGACAACGAAGTTGTTTGATGGCTGAAGATGTAAATAAGGGTTTACGAAATCGATCTCATCAACTAATAAGAAAAATTTACATCATTTTCTTAAGATAAATTAAGTTTTTGTTGCAAATAGTTATATTTGTTGCTTCTCTGTAATGAGATTTACTTTTTACGTAATCTCCGTTATCTCCTCCAAGTTGTGCTTCAAATGCCTGCCATTCTACCGCAGAATAAAAAGTTTTAACCATTAAAATAAAACCTCAAACATTTTCCTCATGTTTGTCGCTTTTCTCATAATTTGTTTTTATTTTTCAAAGTATACAGTGTTCAAAATGTTCCTTGAACCTCTATTTTCCACCGAGTATTTTGTCTCTGAAAATCATAATAAATAATCAGTATCTCCCTCAGCATTGTTACAAAATAAATTATAAATGCGGGGGGGTGGCGTACTGTATTCTTTTACACTTTATTTGTTTCTTCACCAGTAAGAACATTACACGTTGGCGCTTACGCCACTTTCTCAACATAATCTCCCTATAACTGTGCACACTTTTGCCATCAATGTGGCAGTTGTTCCAGACCCTCAAAAAACTATTCTTTCGGAGTGCTGCGTACCCGTGCCTTGACAGCTGTTTCCAGTTCCTCAAAATCTGCAAAATGGCGACCACACAATGGTTTCTTCATGTATTTAAACAAGTTATAATCACTATGAGCCAGGTCTGGTGAGTATGGTGGAAGTGGCAGCACCTTGAATCCCATTTGATTAATGGCAGCGGTAGTACCTCCGCTAGTGCGGGTACGTGCAGAAGCACAGTTAAAGGTCCATAGGTTTCAAAAAATCCATATTTTGTTTTTAATGTTGAAAAGTTATATAATTCTTCAGCTTTAAAATGATATATAACATAGGTTTTCAGCTGGTATTAAAGCCTTTTAGTTCGTCAATTTAAAGATGGCGGCGTAATGATACGGCCACTTCCTGACAATGGTGCTTAATCTTTGATCGTGATTTCCCAAAACCTTGATTTTTCATACTTTAGGTGCATGTTTCTCAAAAACTATAAAATATATTGACACAAAATTTGTAGTGGTTATTTGTCAATGTTCCTTGAACACATTCGGCCTACATTTATATTCATGTGATTTATAAAATGCATGAAAACAAATATTCAGTCCTTGAAAATATCTTTTTTTTTTTTTACTCAAAACTAATTAATTTTTCATGTGCATGGTATAAACTATATGTGATGTTCATTTACCCGATATTACAAAACTGTATCTTAGGTTATTTAGGATAAAACTTGACGCATGTAGCTTTAAATTCCTACAAGTGCACCTGAAATATAGGGTGCAATGTTTTTTTCAGGACACACGGTGTGATTTATTTTCCTTTTGCATGGACCTATGTGAACGTAATTTAAATATTATACAGTACTTTAAAGCACCCATCCTTATACAGTAATCATACTGGATTTCAATTTCTGATAATGTTTAGTTTCCTATATATTCAAATTTTAATATTGGTTATAATTAGCCTTGCCTGGGTAAAAATAACCTCCCAGTGTCCTTAAGCCATTTTCCTTGCCGCTTCGTTTGAATGGCGGGACGTTAAGTCCCTAAGGTTTGTCACATATGCTGCACTGTTAATCTTGGTCCCAAATTCCAGCCAGTCAATGAGGATTATGCCCTCTGTGTCCCAGAACACTGTAGCCATTTGCTTGCCAGCTGATGGCATTGTTCGACATTTCTTTGGCGGTGTACTGTCCTTAAGCTTCCACTGCATCAATTGTTGTTTTGTTTATGGCTCATCACCAGCCACAATCCTTGACATGAAGTCTGCTGGATCTTGATCATGGCTTTGCAAAAGATCCCTGCACACCTCCACACGCCTCTGCTTTTGGTCTGCAGACAAGAGTTTAGACACCTACTTATCCCAACTGTAAGTGGTCGTGGACAATGCGCTGCAGGGTGTTTCTGGTTAAGTCCAGTGGCTGCCTCCATTTCTGTAAATGTGATGCATTTATTTTCTTGGATGACCTGTTCTACACGAGCAATGTTGGCTGGTGTTGACTCTGTCACTTGCCTTCCACAACTGGTCACCTTCTCCGTCGATGTGCGTCCCATTTTCCAACCATCCACCAGTTGTGAACAGTTTTTTTTTTTTTTTTCCATGAAGGTGCATGTATTGTTATGAAATGGGTTGTAACGTGTGCAGCCGTTGTCCCTTTTGCGAGTGCTGCTACCAAGTGGAGGTTCAAGAAACCAGTTACACGTCACTGCCGTCACAATTCAACAGTGCACCATACGCAGCAGAAAAAATCAACAATAAATTGTAAAACAATATAGAACACCCCTCGTATTTAAAAGAATTGTTGCAGTCCCTAAATTACAATATAGGATTCTGAGTTATCCCAATTTTTTTACAATAATAGCTAATAAGATTACATGTGATATAGTTTTAAATTGACATTCCTGGAATGTAAATTTGTGTTTTATTTTTATTTTTTTTTTTTTTACAAAATTCTAAAAACTGAACCTAAAGCCACTTTGTGCCTTTTATTGTGTTTTTCGTCACATTACAAAGGAGAAACCTTTTTTTCTCAAAATTATTTCATGCAGTTTTTTGAGAATTAAAGAAATACAGGTATATGATAGTAGTATATAGAAGAAAATTTGTTAAGAAGGGTTCAAAGGCTTTACAGATTTGTCCCCTTTAACATTAAATTCTTTGTGGTCTTAACTTATTTATTTATATGTCTACTCTTGTTTTGAACCTTAACACACTTATACTTCTCTCCAGAAAACAGTACTTATACAGAGGGAATGAAATTCTAAGCGTTTGCTTAGAAAGAAGGGATCTACTGTACAGTGTATAAAATCAATGAAAAGTGTAAATTTAGTTTGTAATTTGTAAAACTCTGTTTCACAATGAAAGGTTTTATGGTTCAGCTTTACAACAAAATTTACAAATTGACAAATTAAATTTTACTTCCCTTTATTTATTTTTAATTCATTTTACAGTTATTCAAAAATATCTTAAGTTTTCTAAGGGGAACTGTACTTTATGTTCGACCCACTTCAACGGTGATGAGAAGGTATAAATTCTTCATTAAAGATCACAGTGGAATATCAATGAAGAGTGAATAGCTACCTTTGAAATGATTAAAGTAAAATAGCATAACACAATAAATATGGTATATAAAACTTGGACACAGGATTACTAACTTCACAGTCTCTTATGAATAAAATGACAGGTTTAAAATGAAATGTTTGTCAGTGGTACATATTGGATATCATATTCATAATGAAATTAAAGCAAGTGTGCGCTCTTAAAGGATCACCACTTTACTGTACGTAGGGTACAAAATGCAACTGCAGCATACCACGTGTGTGCTTTTCTTAACTGATGGTTAATGATTCTTTTGTTTCTACTCGGGCGCCTTATCTTTCCATATCTGCGAAAGCAGGTGTGCTACAAACATGGAGTTTGGACAATAATGCTCAGCAAAATAGCTCTGTAACATGGTAAAAGTAAACTAATTATTTAGTTGGTATCTTTAGAGCATGCAAATGAATTAGTCATATGGCCATAGGGTTTTACAACGCCAGTATGCGTGCTTAACTGTGCAACTACAATTAGTTCTATGTAATTTATTAACGTCCTGTATATACACAATTTTCATCTTTATTCCTTATTTCTCGCCCTCCGATTGAGCAAGAATGACGTCATAATTGACTGCTGAGTCTATCTTGATATCACGGTGTCTTCGACGGAGAAGCAGCCGTAATTTTTGCGGAACAGCAAGCAAATTACAGCGCTATGAGTGTGGTCGCTCTAGTAACCAATACAAATAGCTTCCCCTAGATATGAACACAGAACACGGCGTCTTCATGGTTGAATGCTACTCTCGTACCGGCATGAAAATTGGTGCGACATATAAATATAATTTAAAATGGTACATAGAGGAGTTTATACAACGTTATCCAGTATTCAGACAAGTCCCTCGGAGCGTAATGTTGTCAAAGGTGTCCAGGTAACGTCAAATTGACATTCTTTTGTTTCTAACATAAACGTGTTACTGATTATCAGTATGCGATATGAACCTTTTGTCATTCTCCGGCTTATTCAAAATGTCTATTAATGTTTGTACCATAATGTCTTTGAAAACCAATAGGTACATCAAACATTTCCAAGATACAGGATCAGTTACTCGCAAAAAAAGAGATATTGGACGCTATAAAGTGACTGCTCCCAATCTAGAAGTAATAAATAATGTTATGCCAGAAAGACTTCAAGTATACCTTCTCGTAATACAGACAATGTTTAAGGGGAAGAGAGAAAGGAAATATAAGAAAATGGACACATAACACTATGTTCTGGAGATATTTTGTTGTTTAGATTTTGATAAAAGCTTTGTACATATTACAACACAAATTTAATTTTCATTTCTAGAACATGTTCTGCTAACTTTCTGGTTTGTAATTAAGTTACATTGGGAGGAACCTGTGGGTGGTAGGAGAGAACTGAAATCAAATTGTCTGATTTCTATTTTATGTGACAGGTTTACAATTTGAATATATGTCTACTATAACAGAAAAATATATGTTCATTGTAAAATAGGTGTTCATTGACTATCATTCCGTGTATTCTTCATGGTATACTTTTATGGCTGCATAATTAACTTTGCAGTAAACTGCATTCAATATATAGTTTTTTTTATAAACAGTTATCGGATCTACGCACCAGGCGAAATTACGCACCTTTATATTACGCGGGCAGACCAACCTCTCAAGTAGTATATTTACTTGTCGGTAGAGGAAGGCCTCAAAGCTGCTGTCAGTAGATCAAATACGATCGCAAACCGCTAGGGGAATCATATAAACTCGCTCCATCAACGATGCTATTAATGATGTCAAATTTTGCTCGGTAAAATTCAGATAAAAATGAACACCGTGTATACAGTAAAAAAGATTAGCTAACTCAAATAGTTGGTGGGCAGCGGTGAAAGGAATTATGGAAAAATAGGAATAGGAGATATATTGAGATTAGAGGAAAGGAATACAAGCAATTTGGGTAAATTAGTAAAATGTAAAAAAGAAGATATAGAAAGACAGGAAATACGGAGAAATCTAGAAAATATGAAATCATTACAATTTTTGAAGCAAATAAGAAGAAATTGTTTACCAGAATCATATGTAGATTACTGCAATAGGCAAGAGAGAGCAGGGCTAGCTTGGATGAGAACAGGAACAATATTTCTAAGTGACATAAGAGGTAGGGAAAAGGGAATTTGTGACTTCTGTGGGCGGAAAGAAAGCATAGAACGCTATGTAAGAGAATCCGAGGAGGTTGTAATGTGGATAAAAAAGATATGGGAAGAAAAATGTTAGGAAATAGAGAAGAGGACAATAGCTATAAGAATGTTAACGGGCAGGGAGGAAAAGAAGGTAAGAAGTATTGGAGAGTTCTTACATAAATTAAAAGAATAATGGGCCAGAAATGTAAAGAATATAAGAAAGGAAGATTGGGGGCAAGAAGGGCTCTAATTAAGTAACAAGGAGACAAGGAGGTTAATAGCTACCTGACAGAGCAGAAGACCAGTGTGTCATGTAAGTCAAGGTAGCAGCAAGGTAAAGACAAATAAATGTAGCCTAAAGTTGTAAATCGTGAATAATATAAGAAAGGAAGATGAGGGGTACAAAGGGACTAATTAAGTAACAAGGAGACATGGAGGTTAAGAACTACCAGGCAGAGCAGAAGATCAGGGTGTCACGTAAGACAAGGTAGCAACAAGGTAAAGACAAATAAATGTAGCCTAAGTTGTAAATTGTAAAAACATAAGAAAGGAAGATGAGGGGGATGAAAGGGGATAATTAAGTAACAAGGAGGTATGGAGGTTAAGAGTTACCTGACAGAGCAGAAGACCAGGGTGTCATGTAAGCCAAGGTGGCAACAAGGTAAAGATCAATAAATGCAGCCTAAATTTGTAAATTGTAAAGAATATAAGAAAGGAAGATGAGGGGGAAGAAAGGGACTAATTAAGTAACAAGAAGACATGGAGGTTAAGAGCTATCTGACAGAGCAGAAGACCAGGTTGTCATGTAAGACAAGGTAGTAACAAGGTAAAGACAAATAAATGCAGCCTAAAGTTATAAATTGCAAAGAATATAAGAAAGTAAGATGAGAGGGAGAAAGGGACTAATTAAGTAACAAGGAGACATGGAGGTTAAGAGCTACCTGACAGAGCAGAAGACCAGGGTGTCATGTAACACAAGGTAGCAGCAAGGTAAAGACAAATAAATGTAACCTAAAGTTGTAAACTCTAAAGAATATAAGAAAGGAAGATGAGGGGGAGAAAGGGAATAATTAAGGAACAAGGAGACATGGAGGTTAAGAGCTACCTGGCAGAGCAGAAGACCAGGATGTCATGTAAGACAAGGTAGCAACAAGGTAAAGACAAATAAATGTAGCCAATAGTTGTAAACTCTAAAGAATATAAGAAAGGAAGATGAGGGGGAGAAAGAGGCTAATTAAGTAACAAGGAGACATGGAGGTTAAGAGCTACCTGGCAGAGCAGAGGACCAGGGTGTCATGTAAGACAAGGTAGCAACAAGGTAAACACAAATAAATGTAGCTTAAATTTGTAAATTGTAAAGAATATAAGAAAGGAAGATGAGGGGGAGAAAGGGACTAAGTAGGTAACAAGGAGACATGAAGGTTAAGAGCTACCTGGCAGAGCAGAAGACCAGGGTGTCATGTAAGACAAGGTAGCAGCAAGGTAAACACAAATAAATGTAGCTTAAATTTGTAAATTGTAAAGAATATAAGAAAGGAAGATGAGGGGGAGAAAGGGACTAAGTAGGTAACAAGGAGACATGGAGGTTAAGAGCTACCAGGAGGAGCAGAAGACCAGGGTGTCACGTAACACAAGGTAGCAGCAAGGTAAAGACAAATAAATGTAACCTAAAGTTGTAAATTGTAATAATATAAGAAAGGAAGATGAGGGGGAGAAAGGGAATAATTAAGTAACAAGGAGACATGGAGGTTAAGAGCTACCTGGCAGAGCAGAAGACCAGGATGTCATGCAAGACAAGGTAGCAACAAGGTAAAGACACATACATGTAGCCAATAGTTGTAAACTCTATAGAATATAAGAAAGGAAGATGAGGGGGAGAACGAGGCTAATTAAGTAACAAGGAGACATGGAGGTTAAGAGCTACCTGGCAGAGCAGAAGACCAGGGTGTCATGTAAGACAAGGTAGCAACAAGGTAAACACAAATAAATGTAGCCTAAATTTGTAAATTGTAAAGAATATAAGAAAGGAAGATGAGGGGGAGAAAGGGAATAATTAAGTAACAAGGAGACATGGAGGTTAAGATCTACCTGACAGAGCAGAAAACCAGGATGTCATGTAAGACAAGGTAGCAACAAGGTAAACACAAATAAATGTAGCCTAAATTTGTAAATTGTAAAAATATAAGAAAGGAAGTTGAGGGGGAGAAAGGGAATAATTAAGTAACAAGGAGACATGGAGGTTAAGATCTACCTGGCTGAGCAGAAGACCAGGGTGTCATGTAAGACAAGGTAGCAACAAGGTAAACACAAATAAATGTAGCCTAAATTTTTAAATTGTAAAGAATATAAGAAAGGAAGATGAGGGGGAGAAAGGGAATAATTAAGTAACAAGGAGACATGGAGGTTAAGATCTACCTGCCAGAGCAGAAAACCAGGATGTCATGTAAGACAAGGTAGCAACAAGGTAAACACAAATAAATGTAGACTAAATTTGTAAATTGTAAAAATATAAGAAAGGAAGTTGAGGGGGAGAAAGGGAATAATTAAGTAACAAGGAGACATGGAGGTTAAGATCTACCTGGCTGAGCAGAAGACCAGGATGTCATGCAAGACAAGGTAGCAACAAGGTAAAGACAAATAAATGTAGCCAATAGTTGTAAACTCTAAAGAATATATGAAAGGAAGATGAGGGGGAGAAAGGGAATAATTAAGTAACAAGGAGACATGGAGGTTAAGAGCTACCTGGCTGAGCAGAAGACCAGGATGTCATGCAAGACAAGGTAGCAACAAGGTAAAGACAAATGAATGTATTCTAAAGTTATAAATTGAAAGTTTTGGAATATGCACAATAACTGTATCATATCATTCAAACAATGCTAATTAGGGGCACTGTATTCCCACAATTTTGACGTGCACGTATTAAGGTTAATTTTATATCAGTTAGTTTTCTTATTATGTTTCGTTCTAGGGTGTTAGAAACAGTTATAATTCAATGGCATGAAACAAGTTTTGTAGTAAAAGTAGGTAAGAGGAAATGTTTGTTTGCCCCGCAGTGATAGAGACGTTTGGCGGTATGCAGATATTGTTGATGAAGTGCGTGGATTCTGCGGCAGTACCGTCTTGAGAGTAGCTAGGTAGGTATGTCTGAATCTGTAACATGGTCACGTAGCTCAGTCATGTCTCCAGAAAAATCCCCGTAACTATGTGACTCTGTGACTGACGTTTACAGACCGACAATCCATCCTCCCTCTTTTTTTTTTTTCTCGGTCATTGTGTCATGTGCCGGCACGAAGTGGGAATTTACTAGAGAGATGAAGTCCCAGCAGAAGAAGGCATGAATAAGAAAAGAGGAATAGGTGAACCAAAAAGGAGTGGAAGCTCTCGGTGTTTTCCGTCTTTCTCCACTTTGTCCTTGTGTTTTTCTTCTTCACCTCGTTCTTAGTAAAGTTAAACAGAACCATACACGCCATCATAAGAGTGTACTGGTATGAATAAAACATCAGCGCTCACACTGGCCCCGCTGTGACTTGAAGGAGATGTATCGCGATTGTGGTTCGCTACTACAAGTAAAGTAGGATCATCTTTCTTCCCAACTTTCTGAGATGGGGCAGTTTTGCGATGTCAAAAGGATAAGGCCAGGACATGATAACAAGCAGATACTCGGAGTTTGGCTATTTATAGGGTGTGCAACAACTTCTGTGTTTACGTCAATGGATTTCAGCCTACGAACCTGATGTTACCCTTGCAACAAAGCTTCTAATAATGAAACACTCCTTCACCGTACAACTAAACCACTCATTTATAGCAGATATACTACAACAGGTTTATGACAAATACTTGAACAGCTAAGGGCATTATACTTTGTCAAATGAGAAAGAAACAGACATAATTTGAGGGTCAGAGACATTCAACTATATAAATAAAATAATAAAAAAAAAGTCCAAAAAACATAAAGCAAGTAAAGATAGAGGAGATGCGCCCAGTATCGCACACCTAAGATTTTTTTCAAAATTTAAAGAAAATGCAATGGAGAACAAGCAGCGTGTTACTATTATCATGAAGCTAATAACATATAGAAATAGTAATGAGCATTCATGAACGCGACCCATTTTGACTTTTGATAATTAAAGTAAATATTAGTGATAACTGCGCATCTCAAAAAGTGTTCTTCAGTACCGGACAGACGTAAATAAATGCTGTGACTTTGTGGTTTCGTGAAATTAAAACTCCAATTGCAAAAACTCAAAATGTTCTTTATTTCCACCGACTTACAGTTGGAACACTTGCCGATTACATAGAATTACGTAGAGCACACAATTATAATCCACCAGTTCGTGTCACAGGTCCACGCCACACTCACAATTACGTACACTAATCGTAGAGTTTTAATTATCACCATTTAAAAATGTGACAGAGAATTTGTTAGTCCTTCTATACGTAGTCACCATTCAGATTTACACATTTTTCCAAGCGTTTCTTGACCTTCCGAATATCTTGATTGTAGAGGTCTGCAGAATTCGCTTTAAACCACTCTTCTACTTCATTAATGACGTCATTTGTGTTGCCAAATCAGCGAACATGTTTCTTCATTTACGGGAACAAGAAAAAGTTATTTGGAGCGAGATCAGGCGAATAAGGTGGATGCTGTAAGGTCTCAAAGCTACATTCACTTGTTTTGTCAACTGTAACTTTCAGATGAATGAGCTGGTGCATTGTCAGACAAAATACGAGCAACTTTGGGGAGTACACCGCGTCGTTTCTTAATCAGGCCTGCTTGTAACTTGTCCAGAAGTTTGCAGTAGTATCTGTCAGTGATGGTTTGATCCTTGGTGAGATAATCTGTAAGGATGACTCCACGACAGTCCCAAAAAACTAAATGCATGACTTTCCCAGGTGACTTTTACACCTTTACCTCTTTTGAGAAGGGGGAATCGGCAAGTTTCCATTCCATGCTCATGATTTCTGTCTCTGCATCATACTAATGGATTCAGGATTCATACATGGTTACCAGACGATCAAAGAAATGATCTTCATCCGGTTCCAATGACATCAACGTCTGTCTTGAAAGCTAACTTTGTGTTTTATTTTGGAAAGTGGTTAGCAAACGTGGAACCCACCGTGCATGTGCAGTTCGTCATGAATAATTTTCCACACACTACCATAACTAAGATGTGTCTCATTCATGATCATTTGGATGGTTGCTCGTCTGTCTTCCAGTATTAAACACTCCACTTTCTTCACTGTGACAGCTGACGGTCTACCAGCTCTTGGATCATCTGTCAGGGACATGTGACCAGTTTGAAAATTCCTTTCTCACCTCTCAATAGTGTCATACTGTCACGCATGCCATTATGGGAGAACAGGTTTGTGCTTACACTTTGGACATTATACGATTTTGGACAAAGAAGCTTATATTCGCTGGCAAATTTGTACATTAGAATCACTTATTACTTTCTGGAGCTTAACAGCTTGCAACATTAACAGGAAAGGCTTGGTTACCCACATCCTATGAAAATTCTAAAGGCAATTCTTTCTGGAACTAAGTAACTGGTTACACTAACAGGAAAGGTTTGGTTACCCACATCCCATGACAATCCCAAAGGGATTTTTACCATGACATAGGCATCCGGTTTGCCTACAAGTTTGTCACGTAGGCCGGAGCTGTCGTGCGTCACTGGGAGATTCCTCGGGAAGTTCTAGAAGGTACACGTATTGGCCGCGAAGCACAAAACCGAGGGCAGAAGCTCACGATAGTTTGGCTTGGCGCAGAGATAACCGGAAACCCCTAGGAAGGGGAATCTCTATAAATTCTGTAACGGGCATCGGCTTGCGGTCCGGGTGTAGATTCCCGTCCCACATCCTTCATACCTATTCTGGGGTCCCGTATATCGTGGACGTGGTGCGGGAGAGATCCCACACCATCTACGATAAGCTGGACTCCCATCCAAACATACTGGTGAACACCCTTGGCCGTTACGACCACAGGGTTCCTCGCCGACGACCAAGCTACCGGTTACCCCAGATGCCTTGGGTAACTAGTACTGAACAGGTCCACTTTCCCCTGACTCCAACCTCCTAAGGCCAGAAATGGGCTTGGTAAGCTCAATACCTTAACACTGTTCCTTTCCCTCTAGCCTGTTAAGTGGACTGTGCTCAGATGCCTGCCAGGCAGGCGGAAGAGCGCAGCCAGCATTGGCGCATTGCCCCTACACGGGACGACTGCGCGCACAAAGGCTAGATATGTCCACTGCGAAAGACAATCGCCTGAGACAAATGATGCCTCTTCTGTACTGCCCAGATAAAGACGCAATAAGCGGCTAGGTGCTGGGCAGCAAACACTCCGTCCAGGTAAACCTAGACGACTCGACTCTTCTGCTGGTCTGCTGGTCTGCTTGGGGTCGGTTGCCACTGAGACGCTGCGGGATCGAGACGGCCGCTCTGATCCAGAGTTGTGTACAAACACCGACGTTACTCTCTCCTACGGCTTCGTGACATCGCCCAACCAAGATAAGCCCGCTAGGGCGCTTCATGAATGCTGTAACTGCCGTGGTCTAGACTATGTATTAGATTAATGATCACGCTAATTGTAAGTTTACATGTAATGATGGCAGTAAATTTTAGGGTGGTCAATCAGTAAACTGATGCCCGAGTTGTATCTCGCGAACCCAAGTTCTGTATGTGGTAAAGTAAATGTGAGGATCTACTCCCATTAGTCCTGGCCCCGTAGGACCAGAACCCGGGCGTCTCGAGTCTATTTACCGTAGGCCAGTACCTATTTAATAAGCTGCCCAACCCCCCGCCTGCACACGGCAGACAGGAGGAAGTGGATACGCCACTTACGCGCCGGTCCTTAATGAACCAGCTACCAATAAACCTTGGTAGGGCCACCAGTGTCTAGCTCACAAGCTACTAGCTCTGCAGGCTAGTTCCCGGGACTTATGAGGCAACCCTCTACCCCTCCGGGCGGCCGGTGGCCTGGCCAGAGGTACCCAATTGCCCGTGGGTGGCGGAAACATACTGCCCCCTCGAGTCCAACCCAATCCACACAACTCCCCTACGGGAGGGGCTCGGCATGTTCGGCCCGAGGTTCCTCTAGTAACGTCTGAGGTACCACGAGTGCTAGGTTCCACAGCAGATGAAAGGGACGAATCCCTCCGCCTACGGGAGGTGTATGTGGTGGTAGATATTACAAAGGGGACTTGTGGCTAACTAGCGAGTCTTGCTCTATCATTCTGTTCCCTGGCTAAGTATCCACAGTCGCAGCCCTCACCCCTGGCTGGGATAATACGATGGGCTATCATTTCCATATACAGCCATCATCTCGTCATGGATTTCCCGGACAGTTTTGCCCTTCAAATGCAGGAACTTGATCACATTACGAGCCTCGATTTTCTCCATCTTACACCACATTCATTTCTGGCAGTCACTGTAAAAAGCCAAAAGGACTCAAACCACTAAAACCACCAAAATTATGTCTTGAGGGATCATTGGTGATACTGAAAGATTTCCATCGCTGTAGCATAAAAGTACCGAGTGGTAATTAAAATTCTTTGCATTTTTTATATCAAAATACTTTATCAGTAGTAATACTTCCATGACATTAACTATACCCATTTAGGTTCAAGTACAAAACACAATTTGATAGTATTAGTCTCACAGACAGATGTTACCGTAAGCGCCAATTTTCGCATGTTACCAACTAAAGGTTAAGCATGTTTAACTTGTAAACCCTTATACCGTTTTAAAGGTGGAACACCTTACAGGTAGACGATAGAGATAGGTGGCCATGTAGGCGTTTTAATTGACCTTCCAGGGAAGTTGTTCTTCCTTCAAAGCAGCCCATGTTACCCTACTAATGAATTGCTCTACCATTAGCCTCATAAATTCACATAGTGCTATCCAAGCGGAAGATATTTTTTTCCTTTAACTGCATCGTTATCTTCCTCAAGGGGCCACTTTGAGTTCAAAGCAATCAGAAGTCAAGTCGACAGTCACTCTAAATTGGACCATTGCAATGAATGAACCTTGCGAGATCATCATTTCCGTTTCACTTGCTTTGGTTTTAGTTCAACACGGACATGTTTCTTTTGAGAACCGTTTCAAGTGAACTCTGGGGAGCATTTGCAGCCTCTAAAACACATTCACTCACAAAGAATACAACAGTTCCACGTTTTTTCCCATTTTCTACGTGCTTCCTTTTTTCACAAATGTTACTTGATTGTATAGCTTATTGATCAAGGTTCAGTACAGACCGGATAAATTAAAGTATGGGGGAAAACACTGCATTTAGGCCTTTGGCTTACTCCACACAATGCATGAGACACCACTACTCTGCTCCTTCCTTTACCGATTGTTGTGCTATCTATCCAAGAAGAACATTTAATGCTTGGGAAATACAACCACTAGTCAGTTTATCCACCAGATTAATTAGTTTTATTTAACCCATCTAAGGGGGACCTAAGTGCTAAAAGAGACTTTGTAAACGAAAGATAGAGTCTCAAATTTCTGTATGGATATTACTAGAAACTAAAGAAGTATGTCTACCAGCTTTCATTCCAATATATAACTGTACACTTGATATATGGATTAATTTATAAAATTTTATTACCTAAAATCAAAATCTATCTTGTTCAGCAGACATTGCACAATAGATGCCATTTTCTTAATATTAAATCCCTTAACACCTATTATTTACCACCGTAACCTATTTCAATTTGTCGTAATTCTTTTCCGTGCTATAATATGAAGCATATTCAATGAAATTTCTCTCTCAATAATAGCTGGGGGATTTTTCTTTTACTTATACTAATATGGTGGTAGCTCTGAATTAAGCGCAGCCATTTTCTTCATGTCTGTTTATCAAACTGTTTAGTGAACTTGCTTTCATTTGGTGAATGTAGTAACTGAATATTGTTAATATATACCTTTATTGTGTTTTATGGCTAATATATCCTCAGTATTTATTATTAATTTATCTCAAGCCAGGTAGCATCGTGTATCTTATCCTTAGCATTCACATTGATTCAAAAGTGAGGTTATGGGTAAAACTGCTGACTCATCCCCAAGGAAAGTAGCTGTAACTGAGAGTTTTTTGAATCAAACTCTTTGTTCACAACGTGAAATAGCTAAGAAATTGTGTATTTCACAAAAATCTGTTAGTCGCATTAATCAAGCTTTAACATTTGGTGAGACGTTGAGTTCACAAAGAGATGGAAACTGCCGTAGGAAAAGAAAGCTATCACCAAGGATGCAAAGAAAACTTGTGCAGGTGGCAAAACAAAATAGAAGAGCAACCAGCATTGACCTCAGTAATCAACTAAAGCAGTACGGTAGAGAAATATCAGCCTCAGTAGTTCGCAGAAGATTATGTGAAGCAGGTTTACCAGCACGCAGGCCTCGTAAAAAGGCTAAGCTGAAACCTGCAATGGCAAAAAAAAAAAAGAAAAAAAAAAAGAAGAAGTTTAGAATGGGCCAAAGAGGTGCAGAAATAACCCAGTTGAATTTTGTAGGAAGGTAAATATGAAAATTGTATATAGCAGAAAATTAAAATATGTACATGTAAATTTTATGGAAATGAAGTAAAGAGCCTAAGCTTAAGATTATACATAGTCGTGGGATCTATGGAGCAGAAACAGTATAAAAGTGTATTAGAAACAAGACTATTTCCGCAAAGTAAAGAATGGTTTCCAAATGGTGATTCTGTGTTCATGCATGACATTGCTCCCTGCCATAGAGCAAAATCTGTAACCCAGTTGCTCAAAGAAAACAATGTAAAAGTACTACCATGGCCGGGGAATAGCCCTGATTTAAATCCAATAGAGAATCTGTGGGGTATTGTTAAACAGAGACTGAAAAAATTGAAAATAACAACAAAAGGTCAGTTTATTGAGGTCCTGATAAGCATTTGACACAGAGATGAAGAAATAAAGCAAAAGTGCTCCACCCTTGTAGAGAGCATACCTAAACGCATAAAAATGGTAATAAAGGCTAAAGGAAAACAAAAAATACTAAGAGTTAAAAAAATATTTTTCAATATTATTTCTCTTAAATAAATAGAAAATAAACGGTATATGTTAAATAGTTCACCATTGTGTCCAATAATTTGCACGTCTGTAAGAATTTGCACACGTCTCTATTTTATAAACATTTTTTATATGTCAAGGCGAAAAAATTTACAAAGATCAGTGCTTCATTAGAGTAATTATTTTTAAAAACTAAACATTAACCAATATGTGAATTCGCATACATCAGTTTGTTGCACAGCTTCTGAAGTGTAGTTTGTACAATTTTCAGAGCTAAAGTTGTAATATTGTTGGAGAAGATCGATTTTGAATGTGGAAGTATAACAAAAGAACTGATCTTGAGAAAAACGGCTTTAAAGTTTTGCATTCGGTTTACATAAAAATACTTAATTTTTTATATTAGAAAGCTCCAGCACTGTAACTTACATCTTTTTTCCTCCTACTAGCACCTTGAGTCTTAGGTTTTACATGTATTTACTGAAATAGTGGCCTATCTTAACATTCCACTTTTAATTGAGAAGCAAAACCAGATTTGTAAAGCATTTCCAGGTTCAGGGTTTTTGAAAACGATGTGGTCCTGATAAAATACTTATAAAGTCTTTGAACTGGCCAAAATCTGAAATAATATATTTGTTCTAACCTACAACCTCCTCTGGTACATAGCTTCTGCATTTCACCTCCAATTTAGAAAAAACCGAAAAACCGAATTTAAAACCAAACTTTGAAAACCGACCTTAAAATGGAAATAGAAAAACTGAGATAGAACTTAAATATAAAGTTTAGTATATAACCAAATTTTCGTTTTTGAGAACGCTATTCACACACACAGAGATATGTATACTATTTTGCAAAATGTTATTGTCTTTCATTCATGCGGTTCCAATACTTGCACTTGAAAGCTTACACAAATTCAAAGGGGATTCCTTCTTCGCATAATTCGAGGATATTGTACAATCTCCGCTGATGCAGCTCAGATTATAGCTAACATCGAACCTTTGGCTCTCACTTCTTTATCAACAGCAACTATTACGAATTTAAGACATGAACGTGAATGTGCGTCTTATCTGTCTCACTTAAAACTGCAAATCCCGGAGCATCCTACCACAGCAGGACACCCATCAAGTTTTGTAACCTGTTTGAAGTAAATATGTAATTTTCATGATTATTACATATATACAGACGGTTCGCGTTTCCAATTTGAAGATAGTATATCTGCAGTAGAATGTGCTTTTGTTGCTCACGAAAACCAAACGGAACTAACTCATTCCATGTTTAAATTGTCTCCTGAATGTTTTGTATTCCAGTCGGAGCTCTTAGCAATTAAAGAAGCTATAAAATGGTGTGCTGTTAATGGGAACAGTGATTCACAATCAGCTCTACTTGCTATTAATGATAAATACAATTTAAATTCATTAGCACATGAAATCAGTACCTTGCTTCAAAACCATCCAGGACATATTTGCATGGGATGGCTTAAAGGACACAGTGGAATTTTAGGTAACGAGAGAGCTGATTGCTGCAGAATCCAATCTTCCTGTGACATACTCTTTATGTCCTATTTCTACTATAAGGAGAATAATACATCAACATATTCTTGAAGAAATGTACCAATAATAGCTAACAACTCCAAATGGAAGTTTAACAAAAACATTATTTTTCCCTAGTGTATATGACAGAGGAAAATGTGAAACTCTTGTACCAAATTTTGTTTTGACACAATTTTTAAGTGGAAATGGTAAATTTGGTGAATACTTATCACGTTTTCACTTAACATCTAACCCCAAGTGCATGTGTGGTGAAGAATTTCAAACTGTGGTTCATCTCCTTTTCTGTTGTCCCATTTTCTAGAGAGAAAGACAAGAATTAATATTCAAGCTAGACTCTCTAGGAACTGAATTTTCTGCTCCGCTCACATCTTTGCTAATGAAGCCACAACGGTATAAGTACTTCATGATGTTTATAAACTCAGTGTTTAAACGTTTGAAATAGTTTAAATTAATATGCATGAGATTGAAACATAACTTTTCCTTCTAGTATTTAAAATAGTTTTGTTAAAATTGTATATTTTTATGTATCAACTCTAACCCTAATATACCACTGTGTAAAATAGGGTTGAATAAATTTGATTAAAAAATACATGCACTTACTGTGAAATAGCCATTTAATCAGATGTGGAATTCAATAAGACTTCTTTTTACTAATATATCTGGTAGAGAAACTAAAAAGTTCTTTGTGGTAACTAAACGTAGCTGATCATGAGAAGGGTGGCCTACCAAAGAATCGATTTATGTGAATTGATTTTAGAACATTTCTACACACCAAAGTGGTGAGAACAACCATTAAGTTTGATTTTTGCTCGCTGAAGTGAACAAGTATAAAATGGAGTTCTGCTTCTCGGTGACCCAATGTTTGTGTTACAGAATACTCCTCTTCTCCAGAATTTAAGTTATTCATTCCTCGTCCCCTTCCCCGGGAACAAAGCTGTATTGAGGGTCTCTACCATTCCTAAACCGTAACAATCACGTTCCAACTTGTAGAAGCGATTACGGCCCTTGGGCGGAAAAGGAAGTAGAACACTTCACTTGCGCACGGAATAAAGACGCTTTGTACTGCAACAAAATCACAAAAGGAACAAGTAATTGCTGACGGAGAAAATGTATAAAACCGCGAATATCCTCCTTTCCATGGATGATGAAGAAAAATCTGCACTCTACTGTAAAATATTCGTACTAAAGTTGACTCTTCCATCTGCTCTATGTAAATTTATACAAAAGTCTTTAAAGTGTATCTTATATCATACTTCCTTGTAAGTGAAATAAGTGCTGAAGCAATACGAGCAGTAATAAAATTTATCAACACTTCTATAAGATTATACAAATATAACAACCTGTAACAAACATTTCACTTATCTTAAGAAAATGATATTAATTCTATTTTCTAACTGAAATCGATTTGTCGAAATCCTGTCCGCATCTTCAGTCACAGAAAACCACAGCAGAAGCCAAACTCGTCGTTAAGGAAGTTACTATGTTCTTATGTTTTTTTTTTTCAGTATTACCAAAATCTGAAAACGTAACAAACTTAAGAACAGAATCAACTGCTTGTATTTGAAAATTCATTATGCGATGTTTATTTCTTAAAATAAATATATTTTCCCAAACCATTAAACCTGTCGGGACATTTAATTGCTTTAATAATTTTGCTTCAGGTTTTATTTCATGATTAAATAATCAAAATAGATCTGCTACGGCCGACTTAACAGCTTGTTTATATCTAATGTTACGAAAATGTTCCTTGGTTCTGGTTTATAAATTAAGTTACATCCCACTCATGTAAACCCGATCTCAAAATAAACAATCAAATTTATAAATACCAGATCTTTTATTATTATTAGGAATTTCATCTTTTTAGAGAAATGTAGTAAATGTTTAATACTATATTACCTTTTCAGGAACCAAAGTTACACCAAACTCTTTTAAAACTTCTTGAAATCGTTTATTAAACCAAGGATGGTAAGTAAGATTTTTAAAATTATAATCGTCTTGTATTTTCTAAGTGTAGAAATATCATTAACAGCTTTTTCTTATATTTATAATTTTCAATCTTCTTTTGTATAAAGCCTTTATTAAAACCATTAATGAAGTCAGTATTAATAATATGTTTGTATTCTTTATTAAATTCTTCTTTATTCAGGAGCACATTTATTAATTTATAAATCAAACTATTAAAATCAGCAAATTTATGTGGAAAAGGGTTAAAACTTTTATTTTTATGTAATTATTATGAGTATATTTCCTATAAATACAACAATCCAATTTATTATTATTTCTTAATATCTTCTAATATGGTATTTATCAACTTGTTTCTTTAGATAGTGATCAGATTTACATTTTTAGGACGAAACGTAATTTAGAAACCAGAACGAAAGAACATTTTCGTAACATTAAGTACACAAACAGATAAATCGGCCGTAGCGGATCAAATTTGGTCATTTAACCTTGAGATAAATCCTAAAGTTAAATTATTAAAACAATTAAATGGTCCCATAGACTTAATGGTTTGGGAAAATATATTTATTTTAAAAAATAAACATCGCCTAATGAATTTTGAAATACCAGCAGTTGATTCTGTTCTTAAGTTTGTTTCGTTTTTAGATTTAGGCAATGCTGAAAAAAACATAACATAGTCATGGATAGAGTCAACATGAAAAATTCAATGCCATGGCCGGGATTTGAACCACGGATCTCCTGGTTTCCGTCCAGCTGCTCTTAACCTTTGAGCTACCATGGCCAACGTGCCGTCCTGACATTAAATTCTACAGTTGACTCATATTTCCCCGGTAGATCACTGGGGGATCTCGCATCCGAAATCAATTAACAAAAATAATAAGAGTTAAATGATGAAGCCTAGGACTTAAATACTTACAATAGTAAGTCGCCACAAACGCTGTATCTATATCTTCTGGGTTTATTTCATGTTTAGACGACCAAAAATGATTAGCTTCTGCCAATTTATCTGTCTGTTTATATTAAATATTTCTGAAATGTTCGTTAATATTTGATTTCCTATTGTCTTTCGCAATTTTACTAAAGCTATTTCCCTAGCTGCTGATCTTGGTAAGCCTAGTAGCTCTTTCAGGATAAGAGAAACCGCCGGATACAACCTTATGTCGACAACTCGGTCTGGTTCGAACTCGGGATCTCCTTGAATGTGAGGCAGATACATAACAGAGGCGGGTGATGTGATGGCATATGGTGTGAATATTTTAATATTCTACTCCAGTTATGTTAAAGGTTTTCTCACTAATGAAAACAATGGAATGCCATTATTTGGTTTATACACTCGGGTAATGAAATGCCACAGTTGGGGTCGCCATCAGATGCTGGTCACGATCTGGCCCTTGTTTGTCGGCCCTGCTTCCCGCTACAGACCCTCAACTCATTTGCCATTTCTAGGTTAATTACAAATGGATATACATGTTCCATACTCCACCCTTCTGTCACATATTACTTTACGATTTCTACCACGTGATTTGTTTTACCTTTAAAATACCAGTAACTGTATATATTGGCTAAATAAACTTAGGTTACGGGAGGTGCTGTGTTCGACTCCGGACAATTTCCTTCGTTTATACAGTAGGTGATTGTTGGTGTGGATTCTGACGTAGAAGGATATCTTTATACAATAATTCTTATATCTCTCTATACGGGGTAAATAAAATGTATGGACCAATGATTGTAACTTTTTTGTTATATAACGGGACACAAGTACAGCTTTGGGAGAATATAATACACAATTGTTAGATTACATTACACTATTTACATCTCAGAGAAAATGCTGGAAGTGTTCTCCACCAGCATCTATACATGTTTGTACTCGTCTTACCATATTCTGTGAAGTTTTACGGAGATGATGTCGAATTGAGAAAGGTCTGTAGCTCCCAGATCACCTAACCTAACCTCACCGGATTTCTTTTTTTTTTTTGTGGGGGTTATCTAAAAAATAGAGTGTAAAGGAATAGACCACGAACAAATGACGTTCTCAATGAATCCATTCAAACCCGCCTCGGTAGCTTAGAAGTGTCTGCCTCACTTTCAGGAGGTCCCAATTTCAAAACTCGGTTATGGTGAGTTACTTGGATAATGTTTTCCGCGGTTTTCTCTTATCCTAAAAGACGACTGTCGGGTAACTCTAAGCTCTATGGACCCTGGACTCATTCGAGCATCATTTTACTCATACCATTCATCGTCTGGTATAAGTGAACGTTGGAGGACGTAAATTACGAAATAAAGTTCAGTAGGCCCCAGATACCCTGACCTAAGCACACCTGAGGTTTTCTTGTGGGGGTATCTAAAGATAGAGTGTACAAGAATAGGCCAAGGACAAATGACGTTCTCAAGGAATCCATTCAAACCGAAATAAGTAACATTGACGAGGACACTCTCCGTAAAACTTCAGATAATATAGTGAGACGAGTACAAACATGTATAGATGCTGGTAGAGGACACTTCCAACATTTTCTCTGAGATGTAAATAGTGTAATGTAATCCCCTTATTGTGCATTATATCCTCCCAAAGTTAGATATATGTCCTATTATTGGTTCAAAAGATATGGCCTACTGATATCATTAAGGTTTATGCGGATCCCACTATATATATGTAACTGACGGAGCCGTACTACAGATGGCACCACAGGTGTTAATGCCTTTCTGGTGAAAGTAACATTAAAGATATAGCTTTTCAAACGCATTATAAAATTGCTTATACTTTTATAAGTTAGGAAAATGCCATAGGTAATCGAAATAAACCTCCATAGATATAGTGCTTCACGCCTTTTAACCATAATTCTGGTTTATAACAGAAGATTATCACTTTAAAGTCTGCAACATGGTAATGATAAGTTTGGGCAATAAGCAGCAACATCGAATTTTAATATTAGTCTGTCGAAGCTATACCGCGTATTGGTCTACATATTGAATAATAAATCAGTCATAAATCTGCAGTCTTTGATCCAACTGTAGACACTGAAACTTATATGAGTATCTTCAAAACATTTGTGGAATATCAGGATGATATCGAATTGAGAGATGGTTATTTACAGCAAGATGAAGCAACGTGCCATAGAACTAATGACACCATGGAACCTGTAACCAGTTTCTTCGAATAATTGAGTCATCTCAAAGGGTCTTTGCCTCCCAGATCCCATTACCTAACCTCACCGGACTTTTTCTTGTGGGGATATCTAAAAATAGAGAGTACAAGAATAGGCCACGCAAAATTGATGTTCTCAAGGAATCCATTCGAAACAAAATAAGTAACATTGGCGAGGATACTCTCCGTAAAACTTCAGAGAATGTGGTGAGACGAGTACCAACATATATAGATGCTGGTGGAGGACACTTCCAACATTTACTCTGAGATGTAAATAGTGTAATGTAATCTACCAATTGTGCATTATATTCTCCCAAAGTTGTACGTGTGTCCTATTATTGGTTCAAAGGTTATGGCCTATAGAAGTGGTTCAAGTTTATTTGGATCGCACTGTATTTTGTTGCAACAATACCACGTTTACCACAAAATGTTCTAAAAATAGCCCCCATTTTGACCTTGAAATTAGTTAATATTTCCAGCAATACTGTTTGCCTAATCAGCTGCATTTCCTGTCCAATCCTTTGCTTTAATAATAATAATAATAATAATAATAATAATAATAATAATAATAATAATAATAATAATAATAATAATAATAATAATAATAATAATAATAATAATAATAATAATAATAATAATAATAATAATAATAATAATAATAATAATAATAATAATAATAATAATAATAATAATAATAATAATAATAATAATAATAATAATAATAATAATAATAATAATAATAATAATAATAATAATAATAATAATAATAATAATAATAATAATAATAATAATAATAATAATAATAATAATAATAATAATAATAATAATAATAATAATAATAATAATAATAATAATAATAATAATAATAATAATAATAATAATAATAATAATAATAATAATAATAATAATAATAATAATAATAATAATAATAATAATAATAATAATAATAATAATAATAATAATAATAATAATAATAATAATAATAATAATAATAATAATAATAATAATAATAATAATAATACTAATAATAATAATAATAAATCCACGCATAGGCAATATCACAATCTTATTTGCACGCACATTATTGCATTTGGCAATATGATAGTTGTGTCCGTAATACTGCGAAGGCACCTTTACACACATTTTAGTTCTCCCCGTTTCGAATCACACCCGCGGCCTTTAAAATCATGTTTAGCAAGCTAACACGTTGTTATTCGCTGATGTATACTAGTCATTTATGGCAAATTTATTGAAATTCATGTCCAATATTTTCTGCTAACGCGTTTCAGATTTTCATTTCGATCGTGGAGCAATTGCCCAGCCTGACGAATAATTCACCCCGACAGTAAACATTCACGGCTTTTCATCCGTTGGGAGGAATAAAACTGCATGTGATGGAAAATAAAAATAATGGTCCTTTATTTTGCGAGAGGACTCACACAGCAATTGAAAAAGGTCATGATATAGCAGAAAATAGGCCGCCTGGTAAATTCTACCATTCTGAGATGCTTAAAATACACAATTACTAATAATAACTAAAGAAAATACATAAAAGCTGTATCTAAAGATAAACAATAGATACTAAAAAAATAAAAAGAGATCACGAGTTTAGGTCAAATCATGATTTTATTTGTCATACACAGAACAAATTACCCTCATGTTTTTTAACCCCCACAGATATAAATTATCCTTTGTTAACTCTTAACTATTACAACCCTTACTGTTCTATTTACTCTCTGCCCATCACAAGAAGGAAAGCGAGGTCTTAAGATTCAGAGGAACTTCAACTGTTTATCTGCTGTGTTGGTGGATCTGTTTACAACGAAATGAGTGTATGAGCGAACATATGAGTCACCCATGTTGCCAGATCTATTGCTCGTTTCAGTATCTGCAATGATAAGTGTTATGCATGGGTGAGTTGCAGTTTTTTTTTTATTTTACCAGTTGTTCTGTAGTTGTTTGTAACGTAAAATTTTGTAATAAGCTTTAATGTGAGAAGGTACTGCCTATTTCAACAATGGTATTTCCATTAATTTTGGGTGAACTTTATTAATAAATTATTATTGATGAGTACATGAAAATTTTCAGGCATGTAACTAAAACCTTTATCTTTAATTATACCTAGTATTATTTGAAACATTTGTACTGATAATTTGTTATACTTTTTTAGCTTCTGTAAAAGCTCACTGAAATTTCAGAAACTTTTATTTTTTAAACAAGTATTGTGAATCTCAGGGAAAAGCTCGTTTTTGTTATTATTCTTATAAGTCTGCTTAATACCCAAAAATTCATATGTTTTTGTTGATTAATATTTTTTTAAAAATGTACCGGAACCTGAAAAAATGTCAAACTGATAAAAACAGCTTTAAAGTTTATATATTGATCACTGACTTCTCACAGGAGTGAGAACATTCCTGCTGCATAGTCTTGACTCTTCTGTATTCTCACTTGTTCTTTTCAAGTTGCACTTCATTTGTCTTCCCTTCTCTGCTTTCAGGACTCGCAGCTCATCAATTTCTGTATATGACTACTATCATGATTAGCACATGTATTGTGTGAACTGGGTCTACTAACCTCAATATTACATGTGGCTTCGTTGTCTATTCTATTTATATTTACATTTACTTCCCTATGTTTGGTAAACGATTTCCTGTAAACCTTCTCTTTCCAAGTGCTTTGTACTACCCACATCATATATTCACCAATAACTAGTAAAACATATTATTCAGAGCAAATAACTGTTCATATATACAGCCAAAGACCAGGGGCGGCTGGTGACTCTGAAAATCGATGGTTCCCAAATTTATCCATGCAATTTAATTTTTTTAAAGTAACAAACGGTTGTTTAATCCTGCCACTATAAACTGCTGTATACACAAGTTAACGGTAATTCACAGCTTATAGCACAACATGCCTGTTTCAGAAATACTCTAGAGCATAACACTCTTACATTTATGCAGCTAAAAATGGACTTGATATCCCTACATGACAGACTTCAAGTGTACATTGCAAGATATCGTTCTGGATTGTCTTGGAGGTCCCGTTAGACACTGTAGCATTCTCCAGATAGGTTTTTCAGAACACAGTCTAGCTCTGCACTGAAGTTTATCAGTCCTCGAAAAACACCAGGATTGTTTGACGTAGTTGAATCATTGTGTCCTCATAGATCTAAACCAAAGGTTCCACAAAACCTAATGCAGTTAACAATAATGGTTAAACATACCTATTTTGAGCCACTTTCTGGCTGGGTACTTAAATTATTCTCCGATATGCACTGTCCATCTACTTTGCTTTGGCAAAGACAAAGAAAAACTGGCATCATTTGAGTTACAGTGGTACCAACAGAAAGCTTGGAAGATCCCTTACAAAACAGGCTTAGTACAGAATGATCTGTTCAGTATTACAGAAATTATAATCGATTTCCTGAAAGTTTACGATCAGGGGCGTGGCAACAACTTAACATCCATTATTAGCAAATTAGGTATTAAATATTGCTCCAATGAACTTTTTAACTATATGTTTTTATCTACAGGAATGATATAATAAAATGTAAAACTAAGAAAAAGTGAATTTTATCCCCAAGTGCAGTACCTTCTCACCTTAAGCGTGATGCCGGATGTCAGTTCAGTTCCTCTTGAAAACCGGCCTTAAAAATGGATATCAATGGACTTAAGAGGTATAGATCCATATATCTTCATCAATAAGTTAAGTAGTTACGTTTCTTTGACCTTGATACCGAAATGAAGGTTTGCCAGAAGTAAAGAATCATGATCGATGTCAAAGGAATGTTGTTTCTTTGTTACGACAAGGCCAAGGCCAGTTGTGTTGGGGGAAAAGTTGTTATAACAAAGGCAATGTAAGAAACAGCGTCCTTAGCAGTTTTCTAAAGGGGCTCACTTGACTTGTCGAATAGGGTATTCTTTGGATCATTTAGAATGGCATGACAAATCAGCCACAAAGAGATTTTTCGTTGAATGAAGAGGGCTTTCCTGAAAGTGAAAGTTATATATACACCCAGGCGCAGCTGTGGTCATGCAGAAGGGTCTTCGGTGTGAGGTCGATGAGAGCAGTCTGAGGCGTGGGGGCGATTAGGGACAGTTCTCTTGTTCTGTCTTCTATATTTGTCGGTTCATATATATATGAATATATATATATATGAGGAACGAATAAAATGTATCGAGTAATAAACATTCTGCCGTCAGTAACTCCAAACAGATATTGGTAACCCTTGGTCGGCAACTTTCATTTCGATGTTCTAAAAAAAAGAAGCAGTGAATAAATAAGTTGGATACGGGCATTCCAGTGTTATTAAAATCTCCTTCTCACACACATCCACGCATACCCTGAGAGAAACCTCATTGCTCGCTAACTTATTTGCTCGCCATTAAATTATTTGCATCAAATTGGCGTCCCAACGTGGAACTGTGTGCACCCAGAAACAATATAGTGTCAGATCCAATTGATTTTCCATACCCACGCTATCACCTGACAGGGCATTTAATTTACTTAAAGCAGTCTTTTGTTCAGTAACACGAATTTTTATAGTGTTTTGTCTTTTTTTATATTTGTGTTATCTCCAGTGATTCATTTGTGGTTATAAAATTTAATAAATATTTTGAAAATAGGAGAGATGCACACTCCCCAATCGTCGATTTCTATTCGTCTTTTCAGCTGGCTTACTTCCCGAGAACAATTTGAGCAAAATAGAGAAGTTTATATTTATAAATTACACGGGAAAATACAAAAGAATAAAAACAAATGCGAAGAGCACATTTTAATAAAATATAAATGAAAGGAAAACAGAGACATTTTTCTAGAAAAAGTTGGGAATAGAAAGAATACGAAGACGGAGCAGGTGTAATGTGTAATCTGCGAAATGCACAATTACAATTAAATGCATTATTACAATTTATGCGGCTGTAAACTCAACAGGTCAGATTTATTCCTTGTGAAGTATTAAAACACTATGGTATGTATTACAGCTGAGGAAGTTATGAAAGGAAGTAGAAGTTGTCGAAGTTTCGGTAGAAGCTGTAAGCAACATGACGTAAAGATAAATGGCAGTCACGAACGCTCATATATAAAAACAAAGGCCCCCAGGGACTTGTGTATCTTTTCGACTCCTCTACCACATCCTCGGTTGCGTAGCAACGTAAATCATCGGCTGTTCTGCGGTGCCAGAGCTGTGGCTACCGACAATGTCGATATGCTGCTGTTACAAGTAGACAGTAGCCACCCAAATTGCTCTCAAATGCAAACTTCAGGCACAAATACCATGGACCCTTAATTGTCTCGGAGAGGCAAAGTAGGTTAATTTCTTAGAAGATTCTTCTGTAGAAATGTAACCCTACAAATCTACAAAAACTGACGTGTCGTGAGAATTGTAAATTTATGGTTAAAGGTCTAACACTATCAACCCTAATATAGAAGTGCAAAATGCAGTAAACTCTTTTGTAAATTCACTGTACAGGAAAAAAAGGGTAAACAATGACAAATACCTACAGCTGTTTATTAGTCTCGTTCATGTATGTATGTATTCCTTGCAATTGGGTACTACCCAGTGGCAGAGTTAAGAATACAGATCAAATTACAAATACTAGATTTACAACAATAACACCATAAACAATACAAGCATATTATTTTAACTTTAGTCACATATCTAATTAATTCTCTATTTACATATTATATACCATTATAATTTAAAAGTTAAACTATAAACCATCTAGATTTTTTTTTAAATTTCTTCAGCGACAGGGGACAGCCATGAAAGACTGCTACAGGCAATTCATTCCAATCTTCAATGGTTCTATTAACAAAAGAAAATTTCCCTACGTCGGTTCTGTATCTTCTACCCTTAATTTTATACCTATGATCATTTCGCCCATAATAATCCGGATTATCTAACCTTACACTAACGTCCACCCATGTCTTTACACCAGCATTAGCTTTGAATAATGCTACCAACCTATGTTTTTTACGCCTAATTCTTAATTCCTCCCATTTAGTCTCATCTCCTTTTATAGGCCCAAAATACTTGCTTCTTTTTATGAATTTTATTGCCCTCTTCTGTATTTTTTCTAATGGATCGATTTGGTTAGCTCTATACGGGTCCCAGCATGCTACTCCATATTCCATAACCGGCCGCACTAAGGCCTTGTAGGCAATTTCCCTGGACCTAGCGCTCCCCTTTTTCAATATTCTCATTACGAAATGTAATACCTTCCACGCATTCCTAGATGTGGAATTTACTTGTTCGTCCAATCCATGCCATTATTAATGGTCCCAACAATGTCTTTTCAAACGGAGTCAGGTGTTATCCGCTTAGAATCCCTGCTTCCATCACTATTTTAAACCCCAACTGCACCTGTTCCCGTTTTAACAAATGCCATGTTCCTTTGAAATCCACTACAATTCTTTATTCATAACATCACTTAATTTATGCATTCATTGCATACAGTTTCTTCATGCAGAATTTTGTGCCCTCTCTCAAATGAGATGCATACGACCTCAGCAACCTCACGCACTTTGATTCCGCCGTAGTCTTGCATAAAGAGATCGTGGATTTCTTCAATGTTGTCCAATGTGGTGACCTCAATTGGATGACCAGAGCGCAACTGATTTTCACTATGTCCGCCACCACGCCTAAATTCATTCATACAAAATCAAATGGTCTTCAATGTTGGTGCATCCAATTCAGTTTTGACTTGTACGGCAGTCCAGCCTTTCAAATGAAAATGTTTAATAACAGCACAAAACTCTGTTTTTTTTTCCATTTTCAATCTCAGCTATCACACTGACCTGTTCAGGTGTGATACCGAAATTAAGAAATGCAATGCATAAAGTCACCCAATTATCGGAAGGCACGACCTACTGACGGCTGAGTGAGGACCTGGAAGCATTCGGCCAGCTCTACCCATTTATCTTCTAGCGTTAACGAGGGGATGGTTGGAAAATCATCACTAGCCATCTCTTTCCCTTTCCGTGGCGTCTGGAACCTTCAGGGTGATTTACTGAACCGCGAGACTTCCAGAAACAGCAATCTTCCTATAAAAAGGGGCTGCAGTTGGCAAGAGAGTTCAATTCTCGGCGAGCAGCCGGAGGAGCGCCGTTCTAGTGAACGGACTGGAAGACTGTGTACGTGCAACTGAGAAGTTGTACGTAATCGCGAGTGTAGAGTGGAGCTGTGACAGACGAACCTGTAAATTGTAATTGAGTACGCTACGTAATTCTATGTAATCGGCAAGTGTTCCAACTGTAATTCGTTGGAAATAAAGAACATTTTGAGTTTGTGCAATTGGACTTTTAATTTCACGAATTCACAAAGTCACAATAAAGAATCGTAATGGATTTAAAAAGAATGTTGCATCTTTGTTACAACACGTACAGGGGCAGCTGGTTGAGTTGTGTAACAAAAGACACGAGATAAAGAGGTTTTCTTAGCAAGAATCGTAAATGAATGACACTTGAATTTGTTTGAAAAGGGTATTCTTCGGACCTTTAATAACGGCATGGCCGAAACCAATAATCACAATGGACAAAATAGTCACAAAGGAATTTTTGTTTGAATAAAGGGCTTTAAGAAAGTGAAAGTTACACACCCAGGTACAGCTGTGTATAGTGAGGGAACAGACAGTCTGAGGCGTGAAGCCGATTAAGGCAGTCCTCTTCTTCTGTTTTGGTCGAAGGCACATCAGAACCGGAGAGAAGATTTGTTGGTGCATACGTAACGAATTAAGTATTAACGAGCAATAAGCATTCCACCTACGGTAACTCTAAACAGTGATATATTGTTAACCCTTGGTCAGCAACTTCGAGTTTGATGTTATGATAAAAAGAGGCAGTCATTAAACCAGTTTGAAACGGGCATCCAGTGCCATTTGAACCATTCTTACTCATACACATCCACGCATACCCTGAGAGAAACCTCGTTGCTTTACCCCGAGCCATAGCCCGCTCACATCTCTTAAAGCCTCGGCACTCAGTCGGCATCCTACACATTTAAGCGACCGAGCGATGTTTGCCTTTTTTACCGCTTGGAGCTCTCAAAGATGACCCCTAAGTGGCCTTGCCGACATTTAATTTTGTGGTGACAGTTGAACAAATTTTATGGTCTCAATTAGTATTGAAAGTGAATTTTACATGAAGTGCTGTTGACATATTGTGTTTCAGGTGTCCCTATTTTCTGCACACATTATGCTTCCATGTTTTGAAGATACCATTCTTCGGACGGAACTGGCGACTGGCCACATCCCACCGTGCACCCACTCATGATGCCCATTGTTGATATAGGTGGGAATTTGGCCTTGTTTTGCCACCGAGTTTACTTATCGTTTATGGTATGTTAAGACCGGTTACAGGTGAAACTGTAATTAAACTCTACGAAACATCAATAACTGCAGATGTATTTAATATCAGTAGACTACGCCTACGACACCACTTTCATTTATATTAATGGACATGGAGTGAATGCTGCTGATACGTGTAGAATATAACCTTTGCTGTTGCTGTGGACCAGAAAATCTGTAGATACAATTGCTATGGACAATACCTCCCACCCTCCTCCACTAGCAAAATTTATTTTTATTTTTTTTTTCCTTCATTTGTGCTACTACAGAGCAAAGCTCCAATTACAGTAGCTACATGCAATTTAGTTACACAAGTTTGACTAAATGCAAAACAGAAATACAAAAAGGAATACAGACAAACTAAATATACACTATATATTAAGCTATTATTGAAGACAAGACATTGCAAATTGTATACTAATCAAGCAAATAAGTCATACAACAGAGTAAACAATAATTGATCAAAGTTGAATATAAAAGAAAGAAAATGCAATTAATGGAATAAAATATTAAAAATCTAAGACTAAAAATGAAACATATTAAACTACTATATAAGACTAGAACTGCAAATGTTAAACTCATTATGCAATACAACTGAAAATCACATGCAAATAATTCCCATATTTAATTGTTTTTTAAACTGCTCGTAAGTTAAACTAAAATCCAGCTCTATTTTAGTAGAGAGCTTATTGTATTTCGCACACAACCTAACAACGGGAGAATTTTTATGGGATACTGTTTTGGGAGTCTTAAATTGAAAGAGCTGACGATTTCTAAAATTAGCAGAACTGACATTAAAACATGTTCTGTCAAGCAGTTCTTCAGTGGATACCAGGCCGTTTATGAGTTTGTACAGAAATAATTGTTCGGCTATTGTTCTACGATCAGAGAGTGAGACTGTTTTGAATTCGTTAAGCAGTTGACTATAAGGCAAGTTCTGATTATAAGTAAAAACACCGTGAGTTTTGTAATGTAAGTATCTGAGGAACCTTTTTTGGATCTTCTCTATTTGATTGTTGTGACATTAATATATTGGTGACCATACAATTGAGGCATATTCCAAATTACTACGGACAAGGCTTTTGTAGAGAATTAGCATAACTTGAGTATCTTTTAGGTCCCTACAGATCCTTAATACAAAACCAAGTTTCTTAAAGGAATCATTGGTTATATTTATAATGTGTTTATTAAAAGTGAAATTCTGGGTCATGGTAACACCTAAGTCTCTGATAGAATATACCCTTACAAGTGGAGAACTATATAAATAATATTTAGAATTTAAGTGTTGCTTGCTTCTAGTATATATCATAAAGGAGAATTTCTTAATATTGAAGTGCAGTTTGTTTTCCAAGCTCCATTTATAGATATTATCCAGATCAGATTGTAATTTTATTATATCGTCAGTATTGATAATTGTCCAGTATAATTTTAGATCGTCAGCATACAAGAGACATTTGGAGTGATTAATGCAATTTGGTAGGTCGTTAATGAACAGCATAAAAAATAAAGGTCCTAAATTTGATCCCTGGGGCACTCCAGAATTAACGGCAAAAGTACAAGATTTTGACTGATGAAAATTTACATACTGTTTTCTGTTAGAGAGATAGGAGGAAATTAAGTTTAACATTTGAATTGAGAATCCAAAATTAGAAAGTTTATATAAGAGAATGTCATGATCTACCTTATCAAAGGCTTTAGAGAAATCAGTATATATGGTATCAATTTGGCAGGCTTGCTCCAAACCTGTAGAAACGTACTGTACAAAATTAAGGAGATTTGTGATGGTAGAGCGTTTGCTAATGAATCCATGCTGATACTCTGAAATGTACGGTTTGACATGCCAAAATATTCTACTGTACAAAATATTTCCGAAAACCTTCGCAGGAGCAGAAAGAAGTGCTATTGGTCTGTAATTTTCTATTTTGGTTGCATCACCGTTCTTAAATAAAGGCAAGACAAACATTGTAAATACAGCTCTGTTCCAATAGTGACTTGTGTATCTCTTTGTCAAGACCACGACACAATGTACGAGTGCCTAAGAAGAAATCAAAACCTTCACTGTGCTTCCACTTTTGTTGTGAAGGTGAATTGTTGCTGATTGGCAATATTTGGAGTGCCTCAAACTCAAGGTATACGTCAGAAAAACCAAAACGTGATAGCCATGAAAAGGAGGATGTAGATGACAGCTGTAAGAAATTGTAAATATAAACTGCCGACAAGTCTGAAAAATGGCTCGAAGAAGTATATGAATCAATAGTAGAAATAAAAAGGACTTGTGGGGGAGAAAAGCTAACTGGTAAAGATGTAGAACATTCATATGAAATGATATATAGTGTGATCCATATAAACCTGAACCGTTTCAACAGCCTATAACTTTTGAACCAATAACAGGACACCCGTGCAAATTTGCGAGAATACAATACACAATTGGGAGATTATATTACACTATTTATATCTCAGAGAAAATGTTGGAAGTGTCCTCCACCAGCATCTAGACATGTTTGTACCCCTCTCAGCATATTCTCTGAATTTTAACGGAGAGTGTCCTCGCCAATGTTACTTATTTCATAAAAATTTATTCCCTGAGAACAACTACTGTCCGTAGCCTATTCTTATACACTCAATTTTTAGATACCCCCACAAGAAAAACTCAGGTGTGCCTTGGTCAGGGGATCTGGGGGCTACTGACCTATATTTCGTAATTTACGTACTCCAACGATAAGTGACATAGGACGATGAATAAAATGAGTAAAATGATCCTCGAATGAGACCAGGGTCTACAGAGCTTAGAGTTGCCCTACATTCGTCTTTTAGGATAAGGTAAAAAACCGGAAAAACCTTATCCAGATAACTCACCCTATGTGAGTCTAATGTGCGTTCCTGGGTGTCACAGTTCAATGACGACAGAACTTCGTGTGACAACAAACCAAGACAGTTAAGTGAGGCATGTGGCTATCGTACTATGGATGTGTCTAATGTAAGTTCCTGGGTGTGACAGTTCAATGAAGACAGAGCATCGTGTGACAAAAACCAAGACAGTTTAGTGAGGTATTTGGTGATGGTATCATGGATGTGTCTAATGTACGTTACTGGGTGCGACAGTTCAATGAAGACAGAGCATCCTGTGACAACAAACCAAGACAGTTAGTGAGGTATGTGATGATGGTATCATGGATGTGTCTAATGTACGTTACTGGGTGCGACAGTTCAATGAAGACAGAGCATCCTGTGACAACAAACCAAGACATTTGAGTGAGGCATGTGGTGATGGTAACATGGATGTGTCTAAGGTACGTTACTGGGTGCGACAGTTCAATGAAGACAGAGCATCCTGTGACAAGAAACCAAGACAGATTAGTGAGGCATGTGGCGATGGTATCATGGATGTGTCTAATGTACGTTACTGGGTGCGACAGTTCAATGAAGACAGAGTATCGTGTGACAACAAACCAAGACAGTTTAGTGAGGTATGTGGTGATGGTACCATGGATGTGTCTAATGTACGTTCCTGGGTGTGACAGTTCAATGAAGACAGAACATCGTGTGACTACAAACCAAGACCGTTTAGTGAGGCACGTGGTGATGGTACCATGGATGTGTCTAATGTACGTTCCTGGGTGTGACAGTTCAATGAAGACAGAACATCGTGTGGCAACAAACCAAGACAGTTTAGTGAGACATGTGGTGATGGTACCATGGATGTGTCTAATGTACGTTCCTGGGTGTGACAGTTCAATGAAGACAGAGCATCGTGTGACAACAAACCAAGACAGATGAGTGAGGCATGTGGTGATGGTAGCATGGATGTGTCTAATGTACGATCGTGGGTGTGACAGTTCAATGAAGACAGAACATCGTGTGACAACAAACCAAGACAGTTAAGTGAGGCATGTGGTGATGGTAACATGGATGTGTCTAATGTACGTTCCTGGGTGCGACAGTTCAATGAAGACAGAGCATCGTGTGACAACAAACCAAGACAGATTAGTGAGGTATGTGGTGATGGTACCATGGATGTGTCTAATGTGAGTTGCTGGGTGTGACAGTTCAATGAATACAGAGCATCGTGTGACAACAAACCAAGACAGTTGAGTGAGGCATGTGGTGATGGTAACATGGATGTGTCTAATGTACGTTCCTGGGTGTGAGAGTTCAATGAAGACAGAGCATCGTGTGACAACAAACCAAGACAGTTGAGTGAGGCATGTGGTGATAGTAGCATGGATGTGTCCAATGTACGTTCCTGGGTGTGACAGTTCAATGAAGCCAGAACATCGTGTGACAGCAAACCAAGACAGTTAAGTAAGGCATGTGGTGATGGTAACATGGATGTGTCTAATGTACGTTACTGGGTGTGACAGTTCAATGAAGACAGAACATCGTGTGACAACAAACCAAGACAGTTGAGTGAGGCATGTGGTGATGGTACCATGGATGTGTCTAATATACGTTCCTGCGTGCGACAGTTCAATGAAGACAGAACATCGTGTGACAACAAACCAAGACAGTTGAGTGAGGCATGTGGTGATGGTACCATGGATGTGTCTAATATACGTTAATGGGTGTGACAGTTAAATGAAGACAGAACATCGTGTGACAACAAACCAAGACGGTTGAGTGAGGCATGTGGTGATGGTATCATGGATGTGTCTAATAGAAGTTCCTGCGTGCGACAGTTCAATGAAGACAGAACATCGTGTGACAACAAACCAAGACAGTTTAGTGAGGCATGTGGAGATGGTACCATGAACGTGTCTAACGTACGTTCCTGGGTGCCACAGTTCAATGAAGACAGAACATCGTCTGACAACAAACCAAGACAGTTTAGTGAGGTATGTGGTGATGGTAACATGTATATATCTAATGTACGTTCCTGGGTGTGACACTTCAATGAAGACAGAACATCCTGTGAAAACAAACCAAGACAGTTGAGTGAGGCATGTGGTGAAGGTAACATGGATGTGTCTAATGTACGTTCCTGGGTGTGACAGTTCAATAAAGAGAGAACATCGTGTGACAACAAACAAAGAGAGTTGTGTGAGACATGTGGTGAAGGTAACATGGATGTGTCTAATGTACGTTCCTGGGTGCGACAGTACAATGAAGACAGAACATCGTGTGACAACAAACCAAGACAGTTAAGTGAGGCATGTGGTGATGGTAACATGGATGTGTCTAATGTACGTTCCTGGTTGTGACAGTGAAATGAAGACAGAACATCGTGTGACAACAAACCAAGAGTGTCACGGGACGACAGGAAACAGTGAGTGAAGAACGTTCGTTTGGAGGATCGCCGATTGAGTATTTGCAGATACTCATGCAGAATTGTGGGTACAGATCTCACGGATATTCAAAATTTGGAGGCGATGTCTGCAACTGTCTTGCATGTTGAAGAAATTGGAGTATTGTGCGGGGTGTCTGCTTCCAGGAACGTTGGTTCCATTTTCTTTGATACACTGTCGTGTATATGGTTATTTTCAAGATATTTAGGGATCAACTGGATGGTATCGAATTGAGAGGAGGTTATTTCCAGCAATAATGAGTGACGTGCCATACCTCTTATGACACCATGGAACTTGTAACCAATTTCTCTAACAATCGATAATCTCTCAAAATACCTTTGGCCCAGCAGATCCCCTGACCTAACCTCACCCGTGTTTTTTTCTGTGGGAGTATCTAAAAATAGAGTGTACAAGACTAGGCCACGGACAATGGACGTTCTCAAGTTATGCATTCGAACCGAAATAAGTAACATTGGCGAGGATACTCTCCGTAAAACTTCATAGAAAATGGTGAGACGAGTACAAATATGTGTAGATGCTAGTGGAGGACACTTCCAACATTTTCTCTGAGATGTAAATAGTCTAATATAATTTCCTAATTGTGTATTATATTCTCCCAAAGTTATACGTTTGTCCTATTATTAGTTCAGAAGTTATGACCTAATGAAGTGGTTCAGGCTTTTATGGATCGTACTGTACAAGAGATGCAAAAAGAGTTACAGATACTATTAAGATATACAGTTTCTTTTATATATATTGTTGCGATACGAACCTCCCTGGGAGTTTGCAACTGGTAAAGTGTAGAGACCCTTTCAACTGCGCTGTCGTATAATCTTTGGACGGCCACCCACCTTTTGCTCTCGCCTCATTGTTTCTGCTCGAGGTAAAGTAGATCAAGTTTGATGTCCATGTCAAATACCCTCCGCATCTTATTCTGCTGTCCAGTGAGTAGGAAAATAGACAATGCTGGTTAAGTTGGTATTATCTACTATAATAATAGTAGTTTACGCCTATTTTGCCTTAATATTTTTTTCCATTTCACAAGAAAGGTTGTAGATTAGGGTCAAAAAGCCGTTGATACCTTTTGATTGCTGAGTTCATCTTCAAAGAACAAAATAAATTGTTACAGAACAATGGATTTTAAGCTTGGTGGAAATTAACAACCGAAAAGTTTAAGAGATAAAACAGTAGAACATCTGAAATCCGTCACAGCTCGTTTTACGATGCATACATTAATTATTCTACAGTTGGTTTGGAAAAGCGAAATATGTGTGGTAACAGTTTTGTGTAGCGTGAAACAGTTTTTGTTACAGATTAATAAAGGAACCGCTCCCCCACACAAATAGACAGTTCTGGTGGGGAGCACCACTAATGGGTCATTTGCTCCATGTTGCTTTTGGGCATTACTCAATGTCATTTTGTGGAGAACGAAGAAGCGAGCTTCGCTAGGACGAAAGCAACAACCAAACTTTCTTTCCCATCTCTTCCACTTTCGATATCTCCTTCCCTTTCGGTTTAACGCGCAAGGGAAAAAGTGAGAAGAAACACAAGAGACCAATAATTCATCCCGCCGTGCGGTAATAAAAACCAGTGTTCGATTCGGGCCCTCTGCTTCGTAGCATTCACGCTGAGGCGAGGAAAAGGTACCAACAACAAAAGAAGACGATGTTACATCTGACGAGTCCTTGTACAATGTTGGTATAATCATTAATGATCTCCAAACAAGCACGTACCAATCGTATGCATAGACTTTACATGTCTTTTTCTATTCCTTTGGAAAGGTAGAGC